>CAXAKX010000869.1:0-17689 GCA_963969525.1 Ontholestes murinus
TGCACAAAAATTATCAAATGATTTACTTTTCATTTAAAGTAGTTTTAAATGATAGAATTATTAAAAAAAATATAAAACTTTTTGCTTTACTTAAGGTTAAAGTAAATATTAAATACTATAGAAATTTGTTCTTGAGCTACGTGAAGATATATTTAATTTAATACACTTGGAAAATAAAAAAACACTACACTTTCTTCACAATTTGATTTTATGTTGCTAGATGTACATTTCTAGTGCTATGTACTCATTATCAATAGCTTATAACTAGTTTAACAAAGTGAGCAGCTTATTTATATCTAAAGAGATTATTGAGAAAAAAACGTGGATTAAGGAATTACCGAAAAGGGGTTTACATTTGTGTTAGTCGGGGCTAATTGTAGGTATTAAGTCTAACAAACGATTATTTAATGGTGACAAATCAAAATTAAAAAGTTTATTTATATATTTCTTCATTTCTATCGCCTCCAACATATTTAATTTATAATCTGTAGATTGTTTTAATATTTTTGTACTATTTATCGAAAATTGATGACCTGTAGTTATGGTATGATTAGCAACTGCTGATTTTTCGGGATCCTGATTTTTAATGTGTTGAATATGTTCTTTGCATCTGGTCTTTAAATTTCTTTGTGTCTGGCCTATATAAACTTTATTGCAATTATTGCAATTAATGGAATAAATTCCTGATTTCTGAATATCGTCGATAGTAGAGGAGAACTGCGGGTACGGGGCCAGGAAGCATTCCCAAGGTCACCGGTGTCAGGTTTCCGGTATCAGGTTTCAGGTTTCCGGTGTCAGGTTTCCGGTGTCAGGTTTCCGGTGTCAGGTTTCCGGTGTCAGGTTTCCGGTGTCAGGTTTCCGGTGTCAGGTTTCCGGTATCAGGTTTCCGGTGTCAGGTTTCCAGTATCAGGTTTCCGGTTGCGGACGCTGCGGTTTCCAGTATCAGGTTTCCGGTTGCGAACGTTGCGGTTTCCAGTATCAGGTTTCCGGTATCAGGTTTCCGGTTGCGGACGTTGCGGTTTCCAGTATCAGGTTTCCGGTTGCAGACGTTGCGGTTTCCGGTGTCAGGTTTTGCGGTTGATAAGGGTGGGAGTAGATATGACGTAACGTATGTTGATAAGATATAAATATTTCAGAGCTATATTATTCACCATTTTAAATTGAACCTTCAACGCACAACAATCAACATGTTTTCGTGCACGTTCTGCAAATCAACCTTTACCCATAACTATAATTTGACAAAGCATGTCAAAAAGTACCACACCCAAAACGGTGTTAAGCGGGTTGCCGACCTTCCACCAGCCAGGGAGCGTTGTTTTCATCCCCTAAATTTTCCACCCCTAAGACACACACGCGACCTCAGGACCTCAATGTTTTTTATTAAAATAGCCCAGGTTTCGTATTAAATGAATAGATGTAACGTTAGATGTCGCAACAGTATGTTGTTTGACGCAACTGTGTGTTGTGTTGCATACCCTCCATAAGCCGCGATGATGTCATAGACGTACTCAATTAATTCATTTAATATTCTCAGCAGAATTATAATTATTAATTTTCCTTGTTTTAATATATTTTTTATTTTACCGGAGCCCATTTAGTAGTATCTAATTGCAATTATTTATTCGCACAATTAATATATATTTTTATTCCGGGCGGAGATTCCATCCCGGGTCCCAAGCGTTGTTCAGTTTACTAGTTAGAGCCTTAACCACTGAGCTATTCTAATAGCTGATATGAAGCCGTGTAAATGTTGCCAACACATAATTAGTAATAAATTTAAATGTGTATAATATTGGTGTGTGAGGTATCATTGGAAAGATAATTTTATGAGGAATTCGAATTGGCAATTGAAAACATTATAGATTTTATCTATACATTGTATTACCGAGGTAAAGATTAATTGGAATTTAAATAAAACCTGTTTTTATACTTTTACATATTTGAATATATTTTTTCTACATTTACATATTTGAATATTTTTTCTGCATTTACAATGCTACAAATATTTAATCAATTTTAGGGCTGTCAGAAGTATGGCTACCAGTCACTTTTATTATCATGTTCCCTCTTTTCCTCCTCATCTCGGCGCTTATCCTCCGCATCTCGACGATCTGCATCAAGTACCAACTGATATTCCAACCGACACAGATCGTTATCAGTTATAGGAATCGCGAAATGAAATTTGTTATGGTCCCACATGATATAAATGTAAGAATCTTTTAACTTTTTACAAATATATTCAGAGCAGGGTTCCAGCACACACTCATGTGTCCAACCAAATTCCTCATCTATAAAACTGATTTCTTCAATGCCAGTCAAAAGAATGTGCAATGCCTCAGAAGGATCTATTTCCATCAGTTCTTCCAGAATTGAATATGCATGATCACGAAAATATCTGTACAACTCATGACAGCCACCAACACACTCTCGCAGATTTTTGTAAATATGTTTAGGACTCCCTTGACCTGAATTCGGGGTATAATCAATATTTATTTCTACGTTGTCCATAATTCACTTAATTGGCTGTAACGAGCGCGGGTTCTGAATAAACTAAATAATTTTCAACTTGGAGCCACTTTTATAGCGATGGTCATATCTAACTGCAAACTGGTTCTTGGATGTGGCAAAGATCAAACTGGTTCAAACTTGTTCAAACTTGTCTTTTAAAACAAATAGTTATTGAATAATGTTTTAATTTTAGTCAAAATTTGTGAAGCCGTACAATATATTAGTAGGGGTGAGTAAATGAAAATATTAAAAACTGTTTTTATTTTTTATTATTTATATAATTAAACAATTTTTCTACATTTACAATGCTACACATACTTAATCTATTTCTGTGTGATTGACAACAATAGAAAGATTTTTTTTAAATTAGGACAATCCTGAGCTAATCTAATAGCTGACAAGAAGCCGTGTAAATGTTGAATACTTACCAACACATAATTAGTAATAAATTTAAATGTGTATAATATTGGTGTGTGAGGTATCCTTGGAAAGATAATTTTATGAGGAATTTGAATATGCAATTGAAAACATTATAGATTTTATCTATTCATAATATTACCGAGGTAAAGATTAATTGGAATTTAAATAAAAACTGTTTTTTTTTTAATTCTTATACATATTTGAATATTTTTTCTACATTTACAATGCTACAAATATTTAATCAATTTTAGGGTTGTCAGAAGTATGGCTACCAGTCACTGTTATTATCTTATTAGTTTTTGATTATCGTTGTGGCATTTTTGTTGATTTTACTTGCTTATTTCGCTGACATACTTCACACGTATTCTTTGATGTCCATATACATATTTTTCCATTCATATTTGGTTTTTATTTTCTTGTACGTTTTATAAATTCCTTTGTGCTTTCCGGTAGGAGTAGTATGATATTCGTTAAGAATTGTATTTATTTCTGACGTTGACAGATTTTCTTTAATTTGGTTATGATAGAAAGTTATGCAAAAAATCTTTAATTTTAAAATCGAAGTGAATAATTTAGATTCAGTTATTGAGTCATGTGAATTATGTGTTTTAATGAAAATGAATTTTTTTTTAATTTGGTATTTGTATATATTGCCGGACGCAGGTTGAATTTCTTGTACAATTTGTTTAATTTATATTCAAAGAACAAAAACAAAAAAAACAAAATACAGAAAATACAGAGAAAAAATATGTTAAATTAATATATACACCCTTCTTTGAACATAAATTAAACAAATTGTACAAGAAATTCAACCTGCGTCTGGCATTATATACAAATACCAAATTAAAATCTTTATTAGGTAACACATTCAATAAAATCGACGATATTCAGAAATCAGGAATTTATTCCATTAATTGCAATAATTGCAATAAAGTTTATATAGGTCAGACACAAAGAAATTTAAAGACCAGATGCAAAGAACATATTCAACACATTAAAAATCAGGATCCCGAAAAATCAGCAGTTGCTAATCATACCATAACTACAGGTCATCAATTTTCGATAAATAGTACAAAAATATTAAAACAATCTACAGATTATAAATTAAATATGTTGGAGGCGATAGAAATGAAGAAATATAAAAATAAACTTTTGAATTTTAATTTGTCACCATTAAATAATCCTTTGTTAGACTTAATACCTACAATTAGCCCCGACTAACACAAATGTAAACCTCTTCTCGGTAATTTATTTATTCTACGTTTTTTCCCAAATAATCCCTTTAGCTATAAATACGCCGCTCACTTTGTTAAACTAGTTATAAGCTATTGATAATGAGTACATAGTACTCGAAATGTACATCTAGGAACATAAAATCAAATTGTGAAGAAAGTGTAGTGTTTTTTTTAATTTTCCAAGTGTATTAAATACTACTTTTCATTCATTTTAATAAATCTAAGTGTAGGTAAGTATTTTTAAGTAACACATTGGGTTTTATATTTATTATTTTTTTTAATATTTTATAAATCGTTGTTCCGTGGGGAAAACCTTACAGGGCATCAAACATAACGAAGAGATATTAAAAACTTTCTTGTCGATTTTTTAAAATTTTGATGAGGGGCGCCAATAAAAAGTATTATAATGTTCATGTTGTGATACTACTATTTTTTTATACTTTATACTATATTATATCAATCAATAATGACCATAATTACTAAAATGGTTTGTTTTAGTATGGTAATAATCAATGCTAAAAATTTCAGTCAAGCATTCAAATGTTATAGATAAAATAAATAATATATTTGTTTTACCACAATAGTTATTTATTCACTGTAACTATAGTTTCGATCATAAACTGATCATTAGCAACATAAAGTTTATGTTTGATAATGATCAGTTTATGACAATAAATAACTATTGTAGTAAAACAAAATTAAAAGTGTTTTATATAATTTTAATCAAAATTTACCACCAAGTAAATGTCGACAACATTCAAGAATATATTTTAAAACTTTGAAGACTAAAACTAAGAAGGAGACTATTTACTTCAAAGGCAAAAAAAAAAACAATTATATACTTAAGAACGCGAAAATGAGAGAAATACAAGATTAAAGTTAAACATGTAATGTAATGTAATGTAATGTAATGTAATGTAATGTTTATTCATGTTTATATTTACAATAATAAGTTTACAATCGTCAATACAAATAAATCATCAGATGAAAAATAAATCAAAATTTACGTGATATTTGTTTAGAGTTTACAATAAAAAAAAATACTAAGTCTAAAGGCACGAAAAAGCTTAATAAAAAAAAATAATAAAAATACAAAATATAATGAATGAATAAACTATTAAAATTACTAACAAACATATTAAAATAAGGATAAGATTAGATGTATGTAGTGTAAAAACCAATATCACACTGACGGATTCTCTAAAAGGAGTTAAAAACAACCAAAGCTAATTTGAAACAACAGAGACACTTTTTAAGTACTATGTGGAGTAATAACCAAATTTGACTAAAACATTAAATATAGTAATTAACTTAATAGAATAAAAAATTTAATATATATAATAAATAATTTAAATATAATAAATAACTTAAATAACTTAAAACCCGACTAGAATTAAAACTATATACAGTAAATAAAAGATTTAAAAGAAAGAGAAAAAAAAATATATATATATATATATATATAAAAGAAACACAAATCACAATTAATTGTTACTGGACAATTACTACACAATTAAAAACTATTTAAAAATTATTTATATTCATAAAAATTTCACAGATATATATATATATATATATATATATATATATATATATATATATATATATATATATATCACCAGCTAAGTAGAAGTATAAGAAAAAATAAAATTAATAAAAAAATAAAAAGTTACTAATCCACAACATTCATATTTAAAAATTCTTCAAATGAGTAGAACGCGTTTTTTAATAAGAAAATTGTTACTTTCCTTTTAAATTTATTTAATGGAAGTTGTTTCCAGATATCAGGTAATTTATTGAAACATAAGGATTATAAAATGAGGTAAAACAAATAGGCAAAATATTAAGATGTAAGAATTGAATAAAGGGTAAAATATTTATACATACTTCAGAAGAGAAAATGTCTTCATTTTAGAATACAAAGTTTACCAATGATGTAGGCAAATATTCGCACTCTGGTGGAGGTGCCGGGATTAATATTGAGCATCATGGATTTGATACAGTTTGTCATTATGGATGTGTTGAAACTAATTTATTAGTAATTTGACCTAATTAGTAGGCTTGCGGCTTGCTATTTGAAATATTTGTAGTATGAAAATAACTTCCTCGAAAAAAACTTCTTGATAATAAAAAGGCATGTGAATTAATTTTATACTTTTCAAAGTCTTAAGAGCAATTTAAATGTTTTTATTGAGGGTGCGTTTCAATACCGTTCCAACTGTTGCGGTATTTTTTAGTAGGAACAAATGAAATCCTTCTTTGGTAAGCAAGATAGGAATAAATCCATGATTTTCGTTTTAATTTTAGTCTAGCGAAGACTAATTTTATAATGTCATTGAGGATGACAATCAGTGTCTCCATGACGACTACCTCTTCAGTTTATTAACTAAATATGTGTCATGTAAGTAACAATAATTAATATTATTGTATTAATTATACAGGTCAGATAATCATATAATTATTGGGTAAGTGTAACTTATTTATTTTAAAACAATATTATTTATGAGGCATTTATAAAAACGTATAAACATATTAAGAAAAATTATAAGTTCATGCTCTATATAATATGCTACTATATATTGCTAATGAGAAATAACGATATTTAAGGCAATTCTACGATTAAAACTTTAAAACTAAAAATTGATTTCATTTAAAAACCCAAAAGATGGCTCTAAAACATAATATAATATATAAGAACATTTGAAAGATACTTATAAGTAAAGGTGTTGAAACACTATTGGCAATTCGTGCAAAATTTAATTTACACCATAGCACCTTGTTTTGTTTGTGCAGTAAAATATCACATATCGTTTGTTTTAAAGAGATCAGACTTTAGAAATCCAGAAAATAAAAACTTCAAATGTTTATGTGATTTATGTATTACTGAGATTCCTAAAAACTGTGGATAATGTTCTGATAATAATGCAGAAATAAACATAAAATTGAACGTTATTTAATATGGTGAAAAATATTGAAAATAAAATTGTAACCTCAAAGGAAAACATAAACAATCCGGTTCCTTAACAGGGCACCGTAATTTATTCAAAATCCTCCACCAATCAACTGAGGACTAAAGATAATGCTGATGACTTGCAGGAAATACAAATTCAAAATACATATAAAAATAAATAAATAAATAAACGAAATGAAGGATAATTTTTTAAATGGAAACATGAAGGAGTGAAGGAATCAGAACCTGATTTTAAACTGGTAATAAGAGAAAGAAACATAAGAAATAGAAGTCGAATACAATTCACGGTATTAAATAAAATTCCACATTTCAAGGTGTATGCAAAATGGCAAACATCCACGTGAGCATAATATACTCGATGGTATCAATAAAAAGAATTGAAAAATACTTACAGAAAATAATTTCATAAATAAAAATATGTTCAAATTGTAAATTACAAATGTGTTTCATTTTATTGTAGGCCCAATATATTACATAACGGAACATGTGCATAATTCTATTCCTTGCCTCAGTAGATACGGCAGTAAATATTTCTGTGGAATATGACTGTGAAATATCTGCGGTCTAGATTGCAGATATTTCACTATTATTGTTGTTATTACAGATCATTTGGCATTTTTTCAGTCATAGCTACGAGGAGTGATTGAAAAGTCCGTGCAAAAATAAAAACTACTAACATGTTTGGGGTAAACCTTTTTATTTTTCGACATAGTCTTCTTCTAGGTTTAAATACTTACAATAGGATTTGTCCATGTTTGCAAAACCTCCATTACTGTCTGCAATCACCTCCTCGTTTGAATAAAATCATTGTCCCGCCAACCATTTCTTCAAATTGAGGAACAAATAGTAGTCCGAGAGAGCCAAGTCTGGAGAATAGGGGTATATGAAACGAGTTGGAATCCAATTTCCATTAATTTTGCGACCACAACTGCTGAGGTGAGTGCTGGTGCGTTTTCGTGATGGAAAAGGACTTTCTTGTGAGCCAATCGCGGCCGTTTTTCTTGCAGCTCGGCTTTCAAACTGTTCAATAACGATAAATAATATTTACCTGTAATAATTTTACCCTTTTCCAGATAGACGATGATGATTATTCCTTACGAATCCCAAAAGATAGTCGCCATAACCTTTCCGGCCGAAAGAACGGTCTTCGCCTTTTTTGGTGCAGATTTCCCCTTGGTAACCCATTGTTTAGATTGTTGTTTGGTCTAAGGAGTATAGTAATGTATCCATGTTTCATCCACAGTGACGAAACGACGCTTAAAGTCCTTCGGATTCTACTGGAACAGCTGCAAACCATCCCTGCAACGCTTCACACGATTCCGTTTTTGGTCAAGAGTGAGCAATCGCGGCACCCATCTTGCGGATAGTTTCCTCCTGTCCAAATGTTTATGCAAAATATTATGTACCAGTTCAGTCGAGATGCCCACAGCACTAGAAATCTCACACAACTTAACTCTTCTGCAATGCAACACCATAACATAGATTTGATCAATGAATTCTGGAGTCGTAACCTCCAAAGGCCGTTCAGAAAGTTCAGCTTCACTTGTGCCTATATGGCCAATCCGAAACCACTTATAAACTGTTCTAATCGAAGTTGTTAAGACACCATAATGCCATAATGTTTATCATGCTACTCTTTAGTCTCCTGAGGCGTTTTGCCTTTCATAAAGTAATGTTTAATCACACACGAAATTCTTTTTCGTCGATTTCTTGAAAATCACTCGACTTCCTTGATTTACACAAATGCCAAACACAAAGAAATAGACCAACGTGGCTGAAACTTGGTGTGCGTGCATTCAAGAGATGCTACTAACTAAACATGACCTCGATACGCGCCGGTGGTGCCATCTCTCGGACTTTTCACGGACTTTTCAAACCATCTATCGTATCTATTCAAAACAAATTCGTATTCAAGAACCGTTTGAAATGTAAATTCTTTTATATCTTAAAAAATATCACTTTTAGGTATAATATATGCTTAATGTTTTTTGTAGGAAATTAGTTGTAGAATAATATAAAATTTAAAAAAATATATGATTCCATTTAAAAAGGAGTTACGACAATTTGAAATTTTAGAAAATGGCGTATCTGATACAAAGACACGGTACCTCAAAAGTGAACATTTTTAACACTGGTACATAACGAGTCAAATGTATTCAGGAATATTTTTAATTGTTTTAAACTTGTTTTTTATAATTACCCTATCAGAATTTCTAAAAATGGTTCTAGTGTATGCATTAGCGAAATTGATTATATATTATTATTATTATTTATTTTATCCAAGATACTAACAAAAGTATACCAATATTACACATAATAATTCTTTACAAAAATTTCGATCGTACTTGAAAAGGTTTAAATTCACAAAAAATGTGGTCTTCCATTCTCACCCTCTATTCCTCTGGTAAAAGTTCTGCTCCACGAAGAATGAATATTTTCCAAAATATGGCCTTTTTTGTCCCAAAAAGGGATTATGATTTGACACTACGTGTTGTATTTGATATTGTAGAACCAAATATATCAGACCATACCGCCAAATTTTAACCTGTAATAATAAACCTATCACATGAGACACAAAATACATATTACTGTAAAACATAGGTATTATCGAGATGTGGATATACATACTTTTAAACATTTAGTTTGCAAATCTATTCAAAACTTTTATTTAATTTTCTTTAGTATATACAAATTGCTAATTAGAGATACTCAGAGGAGAGCCAATGAACATTATATTAATTCCAGCATTAAGTATTTAAGAGCGTCTGGGATGTTGTGCAATTAAAAATAAATAAAACATCTTATAATAGAACAAATTCAAATTTATCCGCTACTCAATTTAATTATTCTTTTGCATCAATTCCGAGCCAGACAATAAACTCAAAACCTGAGTGTGTGCAAGACCCCATCAAATTAATGTTGCCGTTACAATCGGGCAGTAAAAATATTTCAGTTTCACCGAAGTATCCTGTGCTAAAGTACGAGACATCGTCCATAAGCTGAAAAATAAACATACCAAAGACATCTATAATTTAAACATAGGTTTAATAAAATCTGTTCTAGATATAATTATTAGTCCCCTAACATTTTTAATAAATGATGTGATTAAAACAGGAATCTTTCCGAATGCACTAAAATTAAGAAAATGCATTCCAATATATAAGTAGGGTGATAACGACGACATTCATAATTCTGCCAATATTTTCCAAGATAACTGAACTGATATTAGCTGAACAAATGTGTCACTACTTGGAATCTAATAACATTTTGGCAGAACCGCAATTTGGGTTTAGAACAGGCAGATCCACGACAATGGCAACTGAATCATTCGTTAATTACATCATTGATGCATTTGAGAGTGGTAGCATTGTTATGTGTAATCTCATCGACCTCAGCAAAGCATTTAACTGCGACTCCCATTTAACCCTCTTAAGAAAATTATATTTCTTTAATTTTACACCCAGAAGTTGCAAACTAATATTATCATATTTAACAAACAGAAGCCAGAGTGTACTATACAATAATATTTTGTCTCCAGAGATTAATTTAATGCATGGTGTGGCACAAGGTTCAATTCTAGGCCCACTATTATTTCTAATATTTATAAATGATCTTCATGCCCAATTTACAAATAAATCAACAGTTTAATATGTCGATGACACTACTATTTCTATCAAAGGTAATTCAATAGACAATTTGACACTTCAATCAATCAAGAAAAATATAAGCGATTATACCTATAACGGTGATTACCACTCTTATGAAACTCGAGCAAAAAATAAAATTCCCATTCCACAGTGTCGTCTAACTAAGGCAAAAACAGGTTCGAGATACTGGTGTATTAAGTTTTATAACGTACTGCCTAGTAACATTCAGCTCTTGAACATACAACAATTTAAACGATGGTGCAAAAATTATCTAATTTCGCAGGAATTCTACTCCTTTGGTGAGTATATTCACAGTTTTGCACATTAATTTTTGGTCATTTTTTTAAACTAATTATTATAATGTTAATTCTAGTACTTAATCATCTTTCACCCTTTTCATTTATATTCGTAATTTTAATCTGTGCATCTGTGTTAATCGTATTTGTTTACTCCAGTTTCTTCAATCAAATTGTGTTTATTATTATATTATTATATAAGTTTTTATATATATTTTTTTATATTTATTTACTCATATACTATTTTATTTATACACCAAATTTTAATCTGTGCATTTGTGATAATCTAACAAAATTTTAATTTTTAATTCTTATATTTATTACCTTTTATATTAGTTTATTTATTATTATTAGTGTACTATTTTTAAATATCTGTGATAATGTTATTTTATATACTCAATTTTATTAATTAAATTTTATTATTAACCATCTGTGATGAGTCTTTTTATATATACACTAAATTTTAACCTGTATTATAGTTTTATGTAGAAGTGTAACTTCTTTATTTTATCTATTTTAATGTATTGATATTGATTCCTTTCGTACGATGTGCTTATCTATTTACTGTCATTACTTATTTAGTAGTCTTAGCAGGTTTAATTTAATAATGCAACTTATTACTATTTGCCTATGTCTGTTATTTGAGGCCTACCTTGATATTCTTATTTATATATGTTGAAGATTTCGCATTTTTTGGACTTGTGTATTAGCACCAATAAACATTATTATATTATTATTATTATTATTATTTAGTGATATTAATGACATGTACAACCAACTTTGGAACTGCTTTTCGAGCTGTTTTGAAACATGCTTTCCTTATAAAAATAGTACTATTATAAATAACCACAAACCTAATAAACTACCATGGTACACAAATGAACTTAAGTATCAAGCAAATAAATTAAAAGATTTGGATTGGTTACGTAAAATTAAAAATCTAGAAATCGTTGATCGTGAGTATAAAAATTTAAAGTCTGAGCATCGTAAGAGCTAATTGCTATCACAAAAAAACAATATTATGCGAAATCTTCAAACATTTTAAAAACGACATGGCAGATAGTAAATAAATACAATAAAAATGAAAAAGTAACATCAGACGGGATTAATAAAATTAGTATAAACAAAAGTAAAATTACAGATACTAAAGAAATATGTAAAGAGTTCGGTTTATATATTTCTTTAAACGTCATGCAACAAAAAAATAATCATTTTAATAGAACTCTTTCGAAATCCAATGCAGGATTTACCCGTACAACTTTACTAATACTTCAATGTCCTTTAGGCCCGTAACAGTAGATAAAGTAATACAAACAATAAATTAATTTAAAATTAAAAATTCAACCGGTGACGATGATATATCAATTACTTTAATAAAAAAATGTGCCAAAAAAATCCTCTCTAGAGGATATTATAAATAATTCAATAAAATTAGGTCAGTTTCCAAGTTTTTTAAAATGATCGACATTACTACCAACTTTAAAGAAATGAAATCCCCAAAACCTAGATAATTATAGACCCATAGGCTTAGTGTGTACATTTTCCAAGATTATAGAAAAAATAGTCTGTAAAAGAATTATATTATTTCTTGAAAAATTTTATAAGTTTTTCTATGCACAACATTTCGCAGCAAGCGCTTAACAGAAACAGCTACCTTAAACTTGGTTCAGCATGTATATAAGATGGACAAAAACAATTTATTGGTGCATTCTTTGACTTGTCTCGAGCATTTTGCAGCTTAGATTATCATTTTATTTTGCAAAAAAATGGAGGCATTAGGAATACGAGTCGTATTTAGAAAACAGAAAAGTAATGGTCAAATTGAATGATAAATATGATATAACTTAATGTGTGCCACAGCACACACACACACACACACACTCATCATACACAAGCATACATCACCGACGCAGACGACACCCTACACCCCGTGAAGTAATGCCAGACGGCGGTTCCGTGAGGTGTCAGGGTCGACTTGGGGAGGTGGTTTTTAGTGGGTATACCAGTATAGTTCTGGAGACTCCCACACTCAGTCTTTAAAAGATTTTCCACCTCCCGGCCACAAAAAAAAAATTAATGCCACAGGGAAGTGTGGGAGATCCACTTTTATTTATATTATTCATCAACGATCTTCCAACATATATAACAGACGCACATATTTGTAGGTATACCGAGGATACATCTATTATAGTAAGTGGGCCAGATTCATACCATATATATGTAATACAAAATTACAAATTATGATTAATGAATTTACTAATTGGTGTATAGTAAATAACTTAATAATAAATTTCTCGAAAACAGTCTGTATTGAGTTCTATAATACTCTTACTCAGCCATCAAGCTATACTATCAATGAATGAATAATAATCTAAAATGCACATTGAGCATTGTTTCCCTGCAAATGTTCTTCCATTTAATGAAGACAAAACTACTTTAATGTATTATTCCTTAAGAAACTTACATTCAATTAATAAATTAGAGGCAGTAAAATTCCTTGGTGTTACACTAGAACGTATATGTCAGTCTGAACACACTGACAGTAGGTTGTGTCTAAATATCTCCAAGAATATATTTGTGACAAAATACCTTGTCAAGTATTGTTCTATTGATACTGCATTAGCTTATTATGCAATAATTGCGTCACACATTATTTTTGCTGACACAGTCACCATATATTATTCGTGTTTTATTAAACTTTAACGCAGATGTGCGAGAATCATGTCCAAACAAGATTACAAATCATAAATATTTTAAAAAGTACGAAATATTTACTATTCCTGGAAAGTACAAATTGCACTGTATTCTTTATGTAAAAAAGAATATTAAAAATTATTCAACATTTGACAGCCTACACTAGGCCTGTAGATGTTGATGTGTGATCTGTTTAGTATATAAGGATATATAGATCTAGAAGTGAAATAAATTATTATAGTCCACTATAAAAAGCTTATTATAGTATTGACGAATTCCTTACAGGTTTGTTTAGTTTTCGTGAAAACCTTCTTTGATTGGTATATGTAAGTTTATGTTATGTTATTCATTTTGGACGCATGTACATTTCTTTATTACCACCAATAAAGCTATTATTATATAAATTAAAAGAGTTATAAGAAGTCTTACTGAATAAATTCAGATATTATTTTATAATAGCTATTCCCTTTACACGTTTGGAAAATGTTTGAAAATTATAAAATATATGCTACATTCGAAAATAAATTTATAAATAATTGTCTGTAACTGACAATAGCTATTGTTTTTAAGGACACGAAAATCATTATATTGTATAGTTAAAATTAACCGAATTCTCTTGTTACTGTTAAATATACATTTAGAAAGAGCACAGAAGGACGGATTTGTATCATCATAAATGTAAAAATATGCTTACATATGTAGAGCAGATCTACTTAATCTAATTAATTAACAAGACACAAATACAAAGATATTTCTTTAAATTGCTAATAATAGCTATAGTGTCCTCTTCCAAATTTTATCCTTCGCCTTATCAAACATAAAAGACAAATTTACATTCAATTAACTGACGTTCCTGAACTCCGACAAAAATTCAACAAACTGAACAAAGACATTAAAAAACTAATTACAGAATATAAGACGGACACCTGGATCAATAGCTGTAGGATAATTAATGACTCAAGAGGCAAAAAGTTTTGGACAGAAATTAAGAAACTTAGCAGATACAAAAAGACGGACAAACTACAAGAACTATACGACCCTATTACTGACGAGACTATAACAGACCCAGACATTATATCACGTAAATTTGCAGACCATTTCAATTCTATTTATTCAAAGACACAGGACCCTAATTTTGACCAATCAACCTTTCAACATGTAAATGACTGGTACAACGATTTCTTTAGATGCAATGACAGTTCAAAACCGACGGACATTTTTACAGAAGAGGATTATTTCAACACTTTAAAAAAGGGCAAAAATACAGCGACTGAACACGACCTAGTACATAGACATATACTAAAATCCTTACCTAACCATATACACGTCCATATCCTTAATATCCTCAACTTCATTTACCAACACCAACATTTCCCTTCCGAATGGAAACTTGGAATAATCATCTGCATCCCAAAACGTGACCATCCTCCATCTCTAATATCCAGCTACCGTCCCATTACTTTACTTCCCGTCCTAGGAAAACTCTACGAATCACTCCTTAAAAACAAAATACTATCCCACATCCAAGACCGTATCCCGAATTACCAATTTGGTTTCCTTCCAAAACGTTCCACTACCCTTTCTCTTACCATCCTTACCTCAAACATCGAAACAACTCACCTTGAAGGGAAGTCATCAGCCATCCTACTACTAGACATCCAAAAAGCCTTTGATTCTGTCTGGCATCAAGGTCTGTTGTACAAATGTTACCTTCTCAAAATTCCTTCCCACATTATTTCCATTATTAAACAATTCCTTTCAAACAGTTCCCTCAAGGTCAAAATCAACAACTCCTACTCCCCCCTTTCACTCCTGTACAAGGGTTACCTCAAGGATCCCCTCTATCTCCCCTACTTCACAACATCTTCTGCTTCGACATCTACAACCCTGATCCTCTTCACTTTAATCCTTCTAAATATCTCCTCCAATTTGCAGATGATACAGCCCTAATTTCCCATGCACCCTCCGTACCTAAAGCTCTCGAATCCCTTCAGCAGCTTATTGACACCCTACAACACTGGTTTTGCAAATGGCGAATTAAAATCAATCCCCATAAATCCCAGCTTCTAATTCCCTATCACCGTAACAATAATCCTGCACACAATATTCATATCTCCAACACAACTGGTTCCCCTTCTACATCCATAAAATACCTAGGCATTACCATAGACCGAAAAGTCAAATTCAAACAACATACAGATTTAAACAAAACAAAAATTATAGCTAGAGCCAAAATGTTTAGAAACTTAACATACAAAAAGAACGGCATATCTATTAAAACAGCGGTTAAAATCTATAAAATGATCTGCCTCTACTCGACTATGGTAATGTCCTTTTCTCCAACTCCTGCAATCCTACTATCCACAATATCCAAGTTAGCGAGCGATCCTTCCTTAGAATTCTAACCAAAATCCGCCACCCCAGTAATCCTCTACACAATCCCTCTAACCAACTCCTATATGAATCTACATCTGTTATACCCATAAAGGAACGCCTTCTATACTTAAGCGAAAAATTCTCCAAAAATCCCTTCAACTATCACATCCTTACCCTCTACTGCTTGCGCAGAAATCCTAACCTGATCCCAAAATTCAAAACCCCTCCATTCACTACGTTCGAATTCATCTCATCACATCATCCATCATCATCATCATCAGAGACAGACTGACGTTACACATCGACAAGGACAAATCAGGGCTGAAAGACCGCCGGTCGATAGCCACTTAACAAACTAACCTCCCATCACTCATATCATCATAAATGTATTATATTTGTCTTATCTGTATTTTTGTTTGTTAATAAAGATGTTGTATATATAGCTATAGTGAATTATGAATTGTGTATGCCGAGGTTTCAAAAAATTCGTGTATATAAGTTTTGCTCCTTTTTTACAGATATTAATCGACTGCGAAAAAAAAGGTTAATTAAAAAACAACAATAAGAAGAAAATCAGATAAATTAAAATCATGTATCCTCTAAAATATACCTTTATTCTTATCAATCAAGCATTAAGCATTAGTATTAAATTATTAAATTAACATAATATAATAATATTATATTAAATACATGCTTTTTCTATAAGAAGTAGAATGTTAAAATTAATTAAAAAACTAGTAGATACTTAGTTTAAATAATGTTTGCAAGAAGAACCTGTAGAAACAGAGTAGTTTAATTAATAATTGTGATAAATTACTACTCTGAATTATAAAATATTATGGAGACTAAACTTATTGCAAATAGATAATTTTGTAGAAATAACCACAAAGTAGAGAATATTTGGAAAATAAGCACTTCTTCTTGATATATAAAGGATGCTAATGAGTGTGGTCTCGTATTCTGGTGGAGGTGCCGGGAAAATATTAACTCTCGAATACTATGCAATATCGCAAAGCAATTAGTTTAATATAATAATGATAATTTTAAAATAAATAACCAAGAAGCTTAAAATTGAATAACAAATTAACAGTAAAGTACTTTAGCGCGTTTGTTTCAAATTATTTGAAATTATAATCGCAATCAATATATATTATATTTCAGAAGTTCTATTTTGAAATTAGTCAACCATTTCTCATATACACTTATTAAAAATTGAATAATAAAAACTAATTGAAATAACTATATATTAATGCACTCAACAGAAGATTTAATAAGTAATATAAATAGTATCGTTTCTAAATTTGTAAGTATAATTTAAGATTATACTAAAATATATTAAGTATAATATAATAACGACACGGAACTACCATTAGTTTAATATTTCACAAAATCCTATATAAATAATCCAATTCATTTACTCAATTTTAATACAATATAATAAATATATAGAAGGAAAGTCCATGTTTTATCTCTATACATTTTGTTGATAGATTAAAAACTGAATTTAAGCGAAGCAAATTCATCAGCTGAATAAACCCCCAC
>CAXAKX010000871.1:0-19330 GCA_963969525.1 Ontholestes murinus
CACATCTTCTTATTATATATTATATATAATACTAGAGAAGTAGCAGCTTGGTGAACACACTGAGACCTCGCGTTCCCCCACAAGAGATAAAAACTAAAAACACGCCGGCCGACTTATTACACGTAACGTATATAATGGCATTACACTACACTGGTTGTTGTGTCGTCGCCCGTTGCCGTGTGTCGTCGCCCGCCGTTGTTCGTCGTTCGTCTCTCCGTCCGTCGCATAGGGCAAAAATTTGTTAAAAATTTTATTTTACCCATGCGACGGTTTATTAAAGCCAAAAGGATATTTATTTCGGCGTTTCTTTGCGATATATATACATATACTGCTCGCCTGGTCGTTCTTTTTCAATCTTCCACTTTTCACCCGAACGACCTGCACCACCCATATAGCTGTTTGATGCATATTTGTACAGAATAACGGCGAGAAATTAAATTTTTATTTTTCCACCTAGCGCTGCCCGAAAATATCATTTGTGTGTGAAACAAGACGAAACGAAGCGTAATACTCGACTTTATTTGCGTAAATCGAAAATTCGCTCATCGCACCGTGCACCACCATATATATGTCTCTCGCACACAGGTACCGAATAACGCTTTCGGCATCGTGCGCACCGACCGACCGCCGCATTTAAGTTTTTCGCACGCCCGTACCGAATAACGCTTTTAGCATCGTGCGCGCCGACCGACCGACCGACCGACCGCCTCATATATATGTTTCTCGTACATAGGTATCGAATAACGGCAGAAATTATTTTTATTTTATTAAAATAAAATTTTCGTTAATTCGCTTACTCGATACGAAAGGACACATCGGCGAGTGGAAATAAAGCGGACCGAAGTTAAAACGTTCGACATTAGGTTTTTCGCACACCGGTACCGAATAACGCTTTCGACCTGCACCGCCCATACAGCTGTTTGATGCATATTTGTACAGAATAACGGCGAGAAATTTTATTTTTATTTTTCCACTTAGCACTGCCCGAAAATATCATTTGTGTGTGAAACAAGACGAAACGAAGCGTAATACTCGACTTTATTTGCGTAAAATGAAAATTCGCTCATCGCACCGTGCACCACCATATATATATGTCTCTCGCACACAGGTACCGAATAACGCTCTCGGCATCGTGCACACCGACCGACCGCCGCATATAAGTTTTTCGCCCGCCCGTACCGAATAACGCTTTTAGCATCGTGCACACCGACCGACCGCCTCATATATATGTTTTTCGTACACAGGTACCGAATAACGGCAGAAATTATTTTTATTATATTAAAATAAAATTTTCGTCAATTCGCTTATTCGCACCGACCGACCGCCTAATATATATGTTTTTCGTACACAGGTACCGAATAACGGCAGAAATTATTTTTATTTTAATAAAATAAAATTTTCGTCAATTCGCTTATTCGCACCGACCGACCGCCTCATATATATGTTTTTCGTACACAGGTACCGAATAACGGCAGAAATTATTTTTATTTTAATAAAATAAAATTTTCGTCAATTCGCTTATTCGCACCGACCGACCGCCTCATATATATGTTTTTCGTACACAGGTACCGAATAACGGCAGAAATTATTTTTATTTTAATAAAATAAAATTTTCGTTAATTCGCTTACACGATGCGAAAGGACAGATCGGCGAGTGGAAATAAAGCGGACCGAAGTGAAAACGTTCGACTTTAGGTTTTTCGCACACAGGTACCGAATAACGCTTTTAGCATCGTGCACACCGACCGACCGCCGCGTACAATTATTTCGCACGCCCGTACCGAATAACGCTTTTGGCATCGTGCACACCGACCGACCGCCTCACATATATATTTTTCGTACATAGGTACCGAATAACGGCAGAAATTATTTTTATTTTAATAAAATAAAATTTTCGTCAATTCGCTTATTCGCACCGACCGACCGCCTCATATATATGTTTTTCGTACACAGGTACCGAATAACGGCAGAAATTATTTTTATTTTCATAAAATAAAATTTTCGTTAATTCGCTTACACGATGCGAAAGGACAGATCGGCGAGTGGAAATAAAGCGGACCGAAGTGAAAACGTTCGACTTTAGGTTTTTCGCACACAGGTACCGAATAACGCTTTTAGCATCGTGCACACCGACCGACCGCCGCGTACAATTATTTCGCACGCCCGTACCGAATAACGCTTTTGGCATCGTGCACACCGACCGACCGCCTCACATATATATTTTTCGTACATAGGTACGGAATAACGGCAGAAATTATTTTTATTTTATTAAAATAAAATTTTCGTCAATTCGCTTATTCGCACCGACCGACCGCCTCATATATATGTTTTTCGTACACAGGTACCGAATAACGGCAGAAATTATTTTTATTATATTAAAATAAAATTTTCGTCAATTCGCTTATTCGCACCGACCGACCGCCTCATATATATGTTTTTCGTACACAGGTACCGAATAACGGCAGAAATTATTTTTATTTTAATAAAATAAAATTTTCGTTAATTCGCTTACGCGATGCGAAAGGACAGATCGGCGAGTGGAAATAAAGCGGACCGAAGTGAAAACGTTCGACTTTAGGTTTTTCGCACACAGGTACCGAATAACGCTTTTAGCATCGTGCACACCGACCGACCGCCGCGTACAATTATTTCGCACGCCCGTACCGAATAACGCTTTTGGCATCGTGCACACCGACCGACCGCCTCATATATATGTTTTTCGTACACAGGTACCGAATAACGGCAGAAATTATTTTTATTTTAATAAAATAAAATTTACGTTAATTCGCTTACGCGATGCGAAAGGACAGATCGGCGAGTGGAAATAAAGCGGACCGAAGTGAAAACGTTCGACTTTAGGTTTTTCGCACACAGGTACCGAATAACGCTTTTAGCATCGTGCACACCGACCGACCGCCGCGTACAATTATTTCGCACGCCCGTACCGAATAACGCTTTTGGCATCGTGCACACCGACCGACCGCCTCACATATATATTTTTCGTACATAGGTACGGAATAACGGCAGAAATTATTTTTATTTTATTAAAATAAAATTTTCGTTAATTCGCTTACGCGATGCGAAAGGACAGATCGGCGAGTGGAAATAAAGCGGACCGAAGTCAAAACGTTCGACTTTAGGTTTTTCGCACACAGGTACCGAGTAACGCTTTTAGCATCGTGCACACCGACCGACCGCCGCGTACAATTATTTCGCACGCCCGTACCGAATAACGCTTTTGGCATCGTGCACACCGACCGACCGCCTCACATATATATTTTTCGTACACATGTACAGAATAACGGCAGAAATTATTTTTATTTTATTAAAATAAAATTTTCGTTAATTCGCTTACGCGATACGAAAGGACACATCGACGAGCGGAAATAAATGTGAACCGTGGTAAAAATTTCGTAATTATTTCGTGTCGATCGAAATTTCGCTTTTCGCACCGTGCACACCGACCGACCGCCACACCGGTACAGAATGACTGTCGAAATTTCTTTTATCATTCGATAATATAATATTCGTTCGTTCGCTCGCTCGCAGGAAACGTAAGGAAAAAAGATCGACGAGCGGAAATTAATTGCGAACCGTGGTAAAAGTTTCGAAATTATTTCTTGTCGAAATTATTTTTATAATATTAAAATATAATATGCGTTAATTCGCTTACGCGATACGAAAGGACACATCGACGAGCGGAAATAAATGCGAACCGTGGTAAAAATTTCGTAATTATTTCGTGTCGATCGAAATTTCGCTTTTCGCACCGTGCACACCGACCGACCGCCACACCGGTACAGAATGACTGTCGAAATTTCTTTTATCATTCGATAATATAATATTCGTTCGTTCGTTCGTTCGCTCGCACGAAACGTAAGGAAAAAAGATCGACGAGCGGAAATAAATTGCGAACCGTGGTAAAAGTTTCGAAATTATTTCGAAATTATTTCTTGTCGAAATTTCGGTTTTAGCTCCGTGCACACCGACCGACCGACCGCCACATATAGGTTTTTCGTACATAGGTACCGAATAACGGCAGAAATTATTTTTATTATATTAAAATATAATATTCGTTAATTCGCTTACGCGATACGAAAGGACACATCGACGAGCGGAAATAAATGCGAACCGTGGTAAAAATTTCGTAATTATTTCGTGTCGATCGAAATTTCGCTTTTCGCACCGTGCACACCGACCGACCGCCACACCGGTACAGAATGACTGTCGAAATTTCTTTTATCATTCGATAATATAATATTCGTTCGTTCGTTCGTTCGCTCGCACGAAACGTAAGGAAAAAAGATCGACGAGCGGAAATAAATTGCGAACCGTGGTAAAAGTTTCGAAATTATTTCTTGTCGAAATTATTTTTATAATATTAAAATATAATATTCGTTAATTCGCTTACGCGATACGAAAGGACACATCGACGAGCGGAAATAAATGCGAACCGTGGTAAAAATTTCGAAATTATTTCGTGTCGATCGAAATTTCGCTTTTAGCATCGTGCACATCGACCCACCGGCCGCCACATATAGGTCAATCGCACACCGGTACCGGATGACTGTCGAAAGTTCTTTTACTATACGATAATATAAAATTCGTCCATTCGCTCGTTCGAAACGAAAGGAAACATTGGTGGTAAGTGTGAAAATTGCGAAATTTAACCACCACTCACGCCTTATTTAACATACATTCGTTACGGATATGGGTACAGAAAAACGGTAATTAATTATATCACTTTACGTACCGAATAGCGGCCGCAAATGTGATCCCTATTCGTGTACCGAATAACGGCCGCAGATGTGATGCCTATTCGTGTACCGAATAACGGCCGCAGATCTGATGTCCATTCGTGTACAGAATAACGCCCATCGATCATTTAAAAAAAAAATATCGTTTATCCATTGTAATTTTTACCAGCAGCATTATTATTATATATCATCATATCATCAATTAATATTTTTATTTATTATTTATATTATTGTTATTTTATGTTTAACTGCTGTGGCTGAATAAAACTGGTATGATGATGGATGAAATAAATATTTTATTAATTTATTAACATTTTTCGTTCGTAATAATTTTAAGAACACCCACATTATTTTTGTTAAAAAAAAAAAAAAAATGTGTACAATGTACTCTTCTCCTTTCGTTCGTTGTTAAAATAAATTTTTGTGTTGTTAATAAAAATAGGTGTACCTGCCGCCCATTAACTCTACAACTAAACTAATGTAAGAAGTAGTAATGGTTTTAGTCGCCTCTTTTTCTCCACACACACAACACTCACAACACTCGTTCTTCTTTCACAACAACATGCGATGATAAGATCGAACGAGATAGTCTGTGTGTGGTGGTTTTTTTTTTTTATTTTTGTGTGTGTCTCTCTCTCTCGATGATGAAAATATATTATGTGAACTGATGTGCGCGAACAGAGACCGACCCGACGATTTTCGGCGTCTCTGCTCTATACACACACACACATCATCACATCATCATCAAAAAAAATTATCAATTTTAATTTCTTCAAATATATGAATAAATGAATGCATATTTTCGAGGTGTACGATCACGACGTACGTACACGTACACGTACTTTAGTGCGCACATTGATGTACAACATGTATTTATCCGTGTATGTTCGGGCGCTCGTTTATCACACACGGTTGTGTGCTGCGCGGCGTGTGTGTGTGTGCGTGCCCAAATAAGTCTGATAACTGGACACGAAGCAAGCCTATGCTCGTGTCACATGCAGACATACGTGCAAACAACACATCAACAACGACAACACAACAGCACACGATGTGTGTGTGATGAGAAAACGACGGCGGCTCGAACGAATAAAACGATATGTATCATCGTCGTGGCGCGACCAAGCCAGTACATCATCGTGTGTGTACATCGTGACGAATCCCCAAGCAAAGGGCAGAGTCTCAACAGATCGCAGCGTGGTAACTGCTCTACCGGGAACAACACCCTGCTAGGTACATAAGTCGTCTACAAACAATTCCGAGTTCCGACATCGAAATATGGACCGATAGTCGACCTTTCGAGATGAGGCAAAGACGAGCCGAAATATCCGGTCGTCCGCCAGTCATCACAGCCAGGCAATTTAAGGGCCAGTGCGACGCGCGGTGCGAACACCGCACGCCTAGTAAAGTCATATGGTTTAGAGCCTTTCGACTCCCGGAACTCCTAAAGGTATCGTTGCCTACTTTGACTAGACAGGATACGGCCTTAGAGGCGTTCAGGCATAATCCCACGGATGGTAGCTTCGCACCACCGCCCGATCGAGCGAGTGCGTGAACCAAATGTCCGAACCTGCGGTTCCTCTCGTACTGAGCAGGATTACTATCGCAACGACGAGTCATCAGGAGGGTAAAACTAACCTGTCTCACGACGGTCTAAACCCAGCTCACGTTCCCTATAGGCGGGTGAACAATCCGACGCTTGGCGAATTCTGCTTCGCAATGATAGGAAGAGCCGACATCGAAGGATCAAAAAGCGACGTCGCTATGAACGCTTGGCCGCCACAAGCCAGTTATCCCTGTGGTAATTTTTCTGACACCTCTTGTTGAAAACTCTTCAAGCCAAAAGGATCGATAGGCCGTGCTTTCGCAGTCCCTATGCATACTGAACATCGGGATCAAGCCAGCTTTTGCCCTTTTGCTCTACGCGAGGTTTCTGTCCTCGCTGAGCTGGCCTTAGGACACCTGCGTTATTATTTGACAGATGTACCGCCCCAGTCAAACTCCCCGCCTGGCAGTGTCCTCGAATCGGATCACGCGGGAGCATATGACGGCGATCGGACGAAGGCCTCCCCCGAGAGGTCGACCGACGCTTCACGCCACTCGGCACGCTTGGCTCGAGAACACCGTGCAGACCGCCGCGGTTAGCGGACGGCGCACGCGTTCCGCCTAACCGAGTAAGTAAAGAAACGATGAAAGTAGTGGTATTTCAGATTCGACGGCAGAGCCGCCTCCCACTTATGCTACACCTCTCATGTCTCCTTACAGTGCCAGACTAGAGTCAAACTCAACAGGGTCTTCTTTCCCCGCTAATTTTTCCAAGCCCGTTCCCTTGGCAGTGGTTTCGCTAGATAGTGGGTAGGGACATTCGTGTGACTACGCTTTCCTGCCTTTCGGCCTCAAGCCCTAACTCTCCTACTCTTCACCCACTATTTTCGCGACTCCGCCTGTCAAGGGAACCCAATCCTACCAAACCACGCTCCAGATTAGCGGGGGCCAAAGACCCTGCGTCTGTTTTCTGCTCTTGGCACTCATGCCTCTTTCTTCTACTGTGCGCCTTCCTCCTCTTCCTCTTTTTTGATTGCCACTTCTGCGAAGGCGTTGATAGCCTCCCATATTCTGTGGTCTGTCTGAGTTGTTATTTTCATTGGCCATTCTGCCCCATACTCCCTCGCTTTTTGTTTCAGTTGTTCCCTTGCTTCCCGCCTCTCTTCCTGTTCGCATTCCATTAGAATGTGCTTCGCTGTCTCTTGTCCTCTTCCACACTCGCAGTTTCCCTCAGTTTCCTTTAGTTTAAACCTTCTGTAATACCCTTCCATCCTTCCGTGTCCTGTCAGTAGCTGCACTGTTTCACTGCTGACTGGCCCTATTTCTACCTCCACTGAACTTGTGATACTGTGCAGCAGTCTGCCTGTTGTTCCTCTGTCCCATGCTTCCTGCCAAGCCTGCTCTTCCTCCTTCCGCCTGTTTCCTTTCGCAACTGTCCTGGCTTTTGGCATGGCGAGTGTTTCGCCGTCGGATTCTGCCGCCGCCTTAGCCTCGCTGTCCGCTCTGCTGTTTCCTTCTGTCCCCGCGTGTCCTTTGGTCCACCATAGCTTCACCTCGCTGCCGTTCTCTCTCGCCTCCACTATCCGCTTGTATATGTCCCTAGCCATTTCGTTCTTGTGGACCCTCCTCGTTATCGCCTTAAGCGCTGCTTCTGCGTCCGTTATTATGTTTGTCGTCCCGGTTCCCTCTGCTGCCTTTCCCACTGCTTCTCTGATGGCCAGCATTTCGGCTTGCATGTTTGTCGTGTGACCCGCCAGTTTGATCTTGCTCGTCTCTCCCCATCCACCGTGCCCTTCCTTTGTCACAAATGCGCATCCTGCTCTTCCCTCTCCTGCGGTGCCGTCTGTATACATCCTTCTTTCCCCCTTTTCCTCCTCTTCTTCGTTCCACGTACTGAAGGTTACCTCCCCTCTTCTGGCCGGGTGGATCATGCCTTCTGCCGCCGCTTTCCTCTCATACCCCGCCGCGAGCTCCTGCCTCTCCCTGAATCTGTGTCCTGCTTCTACGTATAGCGGTTTGATCCCCGTTATCCTCTGTAAGGCCGCTGTTGGGGCTGTTCTGTATGCTCGTGCCATTGTGAGTAGATATGGCCTCTGAGCCGCCTCCAGCTGCCTGGTTATCCTGCCGTCCGTCCATCTTTCGCCCCACACTTCTGCCCCGTACATCAGCATTGGTGCGATCGCTCCCTCGTATATGGTTTTCAGCATGCTTGGTGACGTCCCCCATGTCTTCCCTGCCACCAAGAACAGCCTATTCGCTGCCTCCGCCATTTTCCCTCTGATCGCCTTGGCGTTGTCTAGCCACTTCAGCCCGTCGTCTATCACCACACCCAGGTATTTGACGTTCTTTTGGATGTTTATCGTCCTATCATTGGCTGCGATCTGTGGTTTCCTTTCGACTTTCCTCCATGCTATGAATGTGGCTTCTGTCTTCTCCGGACAGTACGTGACTCCGCATTCTTCGGCCCATTGCAGGCATTTCCTCCAAGCTTCCTTCCAGGTCGTCTCGATCTTCTTCACTGACTCACCCGCTATCACTAGCACCTGGTCGTCCGCATATGCCTGGGCATGCAGCTGCTGTTCCCCTATCTCCCTCATTCTTCGGAACCAGCCCTCCATACCCGTCAGCCACAGTATTGGTCCTACGCACGATCCCTGGGGGCATCCTCTATTTGTTTTCCTGCTGACCTCGCCGCACCTTACCGTCCTGTCTCGCAGGAAGCTGCTCGCCATCATCCTTAGCCGTGCCGGGCATTTCGCTCTTTTAAGTTCTCTGTCTATTGCGCACTGCCTGATGCTGTTAAACGCGTTGGATATATCCATTGTGACCAGCAGGCAGTGTTTCCTCTCCGCTCTCTTTTCTTTCAATTTCCCCACCACTTTTTCTACTGCGTCCGTTGTGCTTCTGCCCCATCTGAATCCGTATTGTAGATCCGCTAGTCTCCTCTTCGTTTCCAGATGGTGCTGCAGTCTCCCGGCAATTATACGGTCGAGCACCTTCCCCACGACAGGTAGCAGGCATATCGGTCGTGCCCCTTTCCCTCCTGCTTTCGGCAGCCACACCACCCTCGCCTGTTTCCATATTTCAGGGAACGTCCCTGTACTCCAGCATGCCCTGTACACCTTTGCCAGCTGTTCTCCGCCCACCTTGGCTATGTGTACTAGGGCTTCCGTTGGGATTCCGTCGCTTCCTGAGGCCTTCTTTGGATTAAATGCTCCAGCTGCCGCCTTTACTTCCTCCACGCTTATCTCCGGCTCTTCTTGTTGTTCCACTTGCATTACTATCTCTTCCTCCTCTATCTCTTCCTCCTCTTCCCCCGGGAAGTATTTCTTTAGTAGTTCTTCTTGCGTGTCGTCTACGGAGTTAGTCCAGGTGCCATCCTCTCTTTGCACCGACGCTAGTGTTGAGTACTTCCGTCGCCTCCCCTTGCCTGCAGATATTATCTTGTGCGCCATTCCCCACGGGTTGCCCCCTTCTTTCCCTGCCCTGGTGCAAATTTCTCTGAAGTGGTCTGTTTTCCTGCGCTCCACCGCCGCCTTCAGCTCTCTCCTTGCTTCTTGGAGCCGCACTCTCCATTCGCCTTCGTTTTCGCCCCCTCTGGTCTCCTGCCATCTCCTGCGCACTCTTTTGGCATTCACCTTTTTCTCCTCTAGTTCAGCTGTCCACCATTCTGTGTCTTTCCTCCTTGCCTTGAGTCCCATGCTCCTTCTCATGCTCCTTTCGCATGCCTTTCTGCATGCTTGCTGGAATTCTGCCGCTGCTGCCTCCGCTTGTGCTGGGGTGTTTATGTTATCCCAGTTCCTGTTCCTAAGTTCTTCCTCCAGGGCTTCTTCGAAGGGTCCCCAGCTTTCTTTGTTTGGGATGAACATAACCTCCCCCCTTCTGTTGAGCTGCGTTTCTTCTTCCACGTCTATGGAGATGCTCGCGCCAAGGTATTGGTGATCGCTCAACGTTTCCTCCTCTATCACCCGGAACTCTTCCACTAGCCCTCCCTTGATCATGATTAAGTCATTCCACCCCAGTCCATTCGCGCTTCTGAATGTGGGTGGGTCGTCCGCCCCATTGGCCACTTCCAATCCCTTCGTTACCGCGAACTCTGTCAGTTTCTGTCCCCTCTCGTCCGTTTCTCTCGATCCCCAGGCCTCGTGTTTGGCGTTGAAGTCGCCCGCGATTACTATTGCTCCGCTGCACTGGTTCATGAGTTTGTCGATCTTCCTTAGTCTCTGGTTCAGTATCTCCACTGGTCCCGGTTCTACGTACACGCATACGTACGTCGTTCCGTCTTCAGTGGTGACCGCCGTGCAATTTCTGTCGCCAAGTCCCGTCATCTGTACTGCCCCCTGTCTCATCTTCTCTCCCCGAATTACTATTAGCGTTTTGCCATCATCTTCCCCTATGACCTCTGCGTCTCCCCATCCGCTTTTGCCTCTGGCAGGTTCTTGTATTAATATTATCTCCGCCTCCTCTTCCTCCGCGTATTTTTGCATTAATGCTGTCGCCGCCTTGCCCCTTCCCAGGTTCGCAGAGAGCAGGCTAATAGCGGAAGCTGTTCCTCCTTTTTTCCCTCTGCAGCTCCTCCCTGTAAATTCCACAGGCGGACATGAACGCCGTGTGTCCGTCAGCTGGCTTATTCTGCTTGGCGCAGTTCGGGCACCTGGTCTGCTTGGCGTCACAGTCGGAGAGCCGGTGTTCTCCTCCGCATCTCGCACAGCACAGCTTGTTACTGCAGTGGATCGCCCTATGTCCGTATTCGCTGCAGCGAAAGCAGCGGGTTACTTCGGCCCAGTCTCTCACTCTGACTGTCTTCAGCTTCACGCATATCTGGTCTTCCTTCTCCCTGATCTTGTTCGCCTCTCGTATTCCTATTCTGACCGTCCAATCTTCCCTGCTGCCCCCATATGCCCGCGTCTTCCCGATTACCGTGACCGCCCTTGTCACGTCCTCCTGTGCTACTTCCCCGAATATCTCCTTATTTTCGGTGACGATTGCCTTGGCGACCTCCGTCCTGTCCATGCCTCCTTCCACTCCCATCACCTTTATCGTCCTGGTGCCTTGCGCTGGCTGCACCGTGAATTTGGAGTCCGGCCTGTTAGCACTTTCCACCAGCTTCTTGTGCTTTCCCGCGTCGTCGGTCACCAGCATGACTTTGCCTCCCCTTCGGCTTCTCACCTCCGTGAAACCACCATCGATTTCGCCTTCTGCTGCGCATTTCATCAGCTCCTCCTTTGCCGATTTCCCTTCTTCCTCGCTCTTGAGACTCACGATTGAGGCATACGTTGTCTTTGTATGCTTGGCGTTCTGCTTGTTCGACGTCTCTGGCTGCGCCTTCGTCTTCGTCGTCGGTGCCGCTTTTTTGCTGCTCTGGGAGTTCTTTCCCTGTGTGTCGGTGGCCTTGCTCCGCATGGCCTCTTTCACCGCTTCGGTAGCGCATGTTCGCAGCAGACCTTTCATATCTTCGAGCATGCTCTTCCGCTCCGCTTCCACGATCTTTTGCGCGAGCATGTTTACCAGCACCGTTATTTTGGACATCGCCTCGCCCACCGCTACTTGGTCTGCCCTCAGGAACTGCAGCCTGCTGTTCGAGACTCTGCTCGTGTGGTCTATCACAGCCCTGATCCTCTCGTGAATCATCCCTAGGATCGCCTCCGGTGGTTCGGCCTCCAGCGCGCCGTCCTTGTCCGCCACTTCCGTTGCCGTCTCGCTCGGATCCTCTCCCCTTTCCATTTCTTCTCCTTGCCCCGTCACCTCGCGCTCAGCTTGCGTCCCTACGCTTGCCTCCGGCTCTCTTCTACCCGCCATGACGCCATCCGTCCCGTCCGTCCCTTTTGCGCGGTTCATCACGACCTTGCCTTCGATGACCGTAGCCGTGCCGTGGGTAGGGACAGTGGGAATCTCGTTAATCCATTCATGCGCGTCACTAATTAGATGACGAGGCATTTGGCTACCTTAAGAGAGTCATAGTTACTCCCGCCGTTTACCCGCGCTTGCTTAAATTTCTTCACGTTGACATTCAGAGCACTGGGCAGAAATCACATTGCGTCAACACCCGCTTGGGCCATCGCAATGCTTTGTTTTAATTAGACAGTCGGATTCCCCAAGTCCGTGCCAGTTCTGAGCTGACCGTTGAATGGCGGCCGAAGAGGACACCGGCACACGCACGCCAGCAGCAGAGCCACCGAGTGCGCACGCGCGGGCCTCGCAGCAAGGAAGTTCCGCGGGAGGCCAAGGCACGGGACCGAGCTCGGATCGGCGCGCGCTAACGCACGCGTCCCCTCGCCCAGGCCCGGCACGTCAGCCAGGACCCGCTTCCCGACCAAGCCCGACACGCCCCGGTCCTCAGAGCCAATCCTTATCCCGAAGTTACGGATCCAATTTGCCGACTTCCCTTACCTACATTATTCTATCGACTAGAGGCTGTTCACCTTGGAGACCTGCTGCGGATATGGGTACGAACCGGCAGGATACTCGACGTGGCCCTCTCCTGGATTTTCAAGGTCCGAGGGGAAGATCCGGACACCGCCGCAACTGCGGTGCTCTTCGCGTTCCAAACCATATCTCCCTGCTAGAGGATTCCATGGAACTCGAACGCTCATACAGAAAAGAAAACTCTTTCCGGATCTCCCGACGGCGTCTCCAGGTCTTTTTGGGTTGCCCCGACGAACTCTCTTGCGAGGGCACGACTTATTAACGGTTCCGCTGCCGGGTTCCGGAATAGGAACCGGATTCCCTTTCGCCCGTTGGGTGTGATTTTTATCAACAATGTAACAAATATATGTTTATAAAATGTCATCGCCATTGAGATACACCAACATCAACATCGGCTTTCGCCTAGGGCTTAGGATCGACTGACTCGTGTGCAACGGCTGTTCACACGAAACCCTTCTCCACGTCAGTCCTCCAGGGCCTCGCTGGAGTATTTGCTACTACCACCAAGATCTGCACCGACGGCGGCTCCAGACGGGCCCACGCCCAATCCTTCTGCGCACACCGCCGCGACCCTCCTACTCGTCAGGGCTTCATGGCCGGCCACTACGAGTAGTGGCCGTACACCGCACATGCCGCTGACGGTCGAGTATAAGCATAACGCTTTAGCGCCATCCATTTTCAGGGCTAGTAACTTCGTCAGGTGAGTTGTTACACACTCCTTGGCGGATTCCGACTTCCATGGCCACCGTCCTGATGTCTTAAGTTACCAACACCTTTCATGGTATCCCATAAGCGTTAATTTAGGCGCTTTAACTCGACGTTTGGTTCATCCCACAGCGCCAGTTCTGCTTACCAAAAGTGGCCCACTTGGCACTCTGATCCGATCTCGCGGCTTCATCGTTTGAGCAAGCCGGAGATCTCACCCATTTAAAGTTTGAGAATAGGTTGAGGTCGTTTCGACCCCAATGCCTCTAATCATTCGCTTTACCGGATGAGACTCGCTCACCGGAGCGCCAGCTATCCTGAGGGAAACTTCGGAGGGAACCAGCTACTAGATAGTTCGATTGGTCTTTCGCCCCTATACCCAGTTCCGACGATCGATTTGCACGTCAGAATCGCTACGGACCTCCATCAGGGTTTCCCCTGACTTCGTCCTGACCAGGCATAGTTCACCATCTTTCGGGTCCCAGCATGTACGCTCTTGGTGCGCCTCAGCTCGCAATGAGCACGAGACGCCCCGGGAGTGCAGCGCGGGATCGTAGTCCCGCACGTCTTCCCTAGGCACGCGCTAGGCACGGCCTTCACTTTCATTACGCCTTTAGGTTTCGCTAAGTCCCAATGACTCGCGAACATGCTAGACTCCTTGGTCCGTGTTTCAAGACGGGTCCTGAAAGTACCCAAAGCTAAAGCGTCGCCGACGGGCGTATAAACGGAGTCTGTCCGAGGACACCGTCGCCAGCAGTCGAACGGGTCCGGCGGAGTCGAGGCACGAGTCCCCAGACGCCCACCAGATATCCGCAAGCACTTGCGACGGGCCGGACGCGAATTAAGTATCGCGGCCCCGCGCCACTGCTATACCGTCGGGCGAGCAGGCCGGGAGACGGGGGTCCGAACGGAAACGGCCCGAAGGCGCCACTCGGTCTCCACCCCGATCCTTAGGCCTGCACCCAACGGGTCGCGACGTCCTACTAGGGGAGAAGTGCACGAGTTCGTCACCCCGAAAACAGAGAGAGGACGGAGCGATCGTCGGACCGAGGTCCGTGACCGTCTCACAAGCGCCCAACACTCCAGAGCAGACGAGACACGCTGAATCTCCCCATTCGACCTTTCGGGTTTCTCAGGTTTACCCCTGAACGGTTTCACGTACTATTGAACTCTCTCTTCAAAGTTCTTTTCAACTTTCCCTCACGGTACTTGTTCGCTATCGGTCTCGTGGTTATATTTAGCCTTAGATGGAGTTTACCACCCACTTAGGGCTGCACTCTCAAGCAACCCGACTCTGAGGAGAGATCCTCCCGCTGTCGACGGCGATCGCTACGGGCCTGGCACCCTCTATGGGTAGTGGCCCCGTTCAAGAAGGACTTGGACGCACCGTACGACCTCGGGATGACGGATCCTCCCTAACACCACATTTCCCGGCGACAACGCGTAAGACGGCCGCGGGATTCGGTGCTGGGCTTTTCCCTGTTCGCTCGCCGCTACTAAGGGAATCCTGGTTAGTTTCTTTTCCACCGCTTAGTAATATGCTTAAATTCAGCGGGTACTCCCACCTGCTCTGAGGTCTGAATCAAATATATGTGTATATATATATGTTAAGAGAGTGTGCGGTGCGGAACGCTCAAACGCGTAAACACACGGTGTACACGCACGGCCAGACGTCCTCAGAATTTCATATACATATATAATATATATATTTTTTCTAGGAAACGACGACCGGTGTTCTCCGCGGACGAACTTGACGACCGTCACATCGCCTCATCTCGAGTGTCTCGAGACGTCGACGACGACGACGATCATCTCGTCTGTACGCCGGTAAGGACGACCTCACCTCTCTCTAGCGTGTGTTAACGCAAGCGAAAACACGGTTCGTTCGTTCGTTTAGTCAAACGACAGTTTTTGATTTAAGAGGACGGATCTTTCGTCGAGACGAAAAACAGCGAACCTCCAATTTGGTCCCGACGTTCCCCACAAACGCACATCACACACACCACGAGCGTTTTTCAGCGCGAAAGTGCCACGGACAGTGCGTTAGAGAACCGGACAGTCTTGGAAATAGAAACGACCCTCAGCCAGGAATGGTCCAGGAACAGTATCCAAGGACCGCAATGTGCGTTCGAAATGTCGATGTTCATGTATCCTGCAGTTCACAATAAGACGCGCAATTAGCTGCGTTCTTCATCGACCCACGAGCCAAGTGATTCACCGTTCAGGGTAGTGTACTAGAGCGTTTTGAGAAACGAGTCAGAGGCGAACCTCCGATCTTGTATTCTACAACACTTGGTGACTGACATTATTAATAATGTGTGTGAAATGTGTGCGTGCACGTTCACCCACTGTCGACAAAATTTTCGCAACGGACAGTTTTCGAGGAGGCGCCGGGCCATACACCTACTACTACTACTAGTGGTGGTGTGTGACTAGCGGCCAGAGTCGTGTATTCCTTGGAATCGTCGTCTCGAATCGCCGAACAAGCGTGCGTTCGTGAGTACACCACTGGCACAGGACCGCCCCGCGCTCTCGGCGCGGTTGGTTATTACACCGGCGATGACCAAGTGTGCGCGCGTGTTTGTGTACAACACTCACCGCTTGTGTCCGGGCGAACGGTACCACTGATACCGGACCACGACTCCGACACATCCCCCAAATACTAACTGCGCATATACTTTTTCTCCAACAGGCGGATACTATTGTGTTTTATCGTCGTAAACAGAAAAATTGTCGACATTTTCGAGAAATAAAGTGTGGCCGGGCGAAATACATTCAAAACCCATTTTACAGTTGAATTTACACAGTGAAGCGTTATAAAACAACCGTAACAAAACCAGGGTGCCCGGAACAAAAACAGATGACGGATCTCGGCAATTCGAGATGCGAACACCCAACGTGTGTTTTCTCGACATATGTCTTCGTACATATCGCACAATGTATTATATTAATATATATATATATATATATATATTTTTATATGTAAAAGCAAGGTGACGGATCTCTCGTCGATAAGATACACATACAACGCACATTATTATCGTGTTTGTTGTATTTTCTCGAATCTCGAGATGCGAACACCCAGTGCCACACCGCATCAACAAACATTTCAGATGGCGGGTGACTGAGGACCGCTCGGCCTTCCTACGAGCGGTCCCATGAGACGCAGCACGTGTACGCGTACGTACATCGTCCGTGCTCGTTTTTGTTTGTTTGTTTGTTTGTTTGTTTGTGCCAATATTTATTATTTGTATATGTATATATAATATATATATGTAATATTATCTCTCTGGTGGTTACAATCGGTAGTATATTTTATTTAAAATAAATATGTTTGTTATAACGGATGACGGACCGCGCGCGCGCCCATACAGAATACATCCGTAGTAAGGCGGCGCGATGCGAGCATCCCTCTCTGGAAGAATGGGATATATACTCCCAAAACTTCAGTGTCTTTTTATGTTTCTTTCAAACAGACGACGGATCAGCCACACGAGTCAACCGAGATCGGATATATCATATCTGGTATGATATCGTCGATCGGTCGGTCAAAACGAGAGAGATGCGAACGTCCGGTTCGTATATAGAGTACACACACAGTGTGTTGTTGTGTGTACAAAAATACAGTGTGAGTAATACGCTTCGACGCATCAGTTCTACGTATATAAATATACGAGTTTTTCAGATGCGAGAAGCCGAACGTCAGATCGTCAGTGTATCTGTTTCGCGTACACACATATATTGTGCGACACAAAAATACGTTAATGATCCTTCCGCAGGTTCACCTACGGAAACCTTGTTACGACTTTTACTTCCTCTAAATGATCAAGTTTGGTCATCTTCCCAGCAACATCGACGAACGTCGAAACGTCACCGAGTACCGGTCCGAAGACCTCACTAAATCATTCAATCGGTAGTAGCGACGGGCGGTGTGTACAAAGGGCAGGGACGTAATCAACGCGAGCTTATGACTCGCGCTTACTGGGAATTCCTCGTTCATGGGGAACAATTGCAAGCCCCAATCCCTAGCACGAAGGAGGTTCAGCGGGTTACCCGGACCTTTCGGCCAGGGAGGACACGCTGTCTCCTTCAGTGTAGCGCGCGTGCGGCCCAGAACATCTAAGGGCATCACAGACCTGTTATTGCTCATTCTCGTGCGGCTAAAAGCCACTTGTCCCTCTAAGAAGAATTGATTGTACGCCGACAGTAAAAATCAAACGAGCGGCACGCACGACCGTTTGCACGACCGTGACGATACCGACGCCGACCTTTGAGATGTCGAAAGTACGCCTAGTTAGCAGGCTAGAGTCTCGTTCGTTATCGGAATTAACCTGACAGATCACTCCACCAACTAAGAACGGCCATGCACCACCACCCACCGAATCAAGAAAGAGCTCTCAATCTGTCAATCCTTCCGGTGTCTGGGCCTGGTGAGGTTTCCCGTGTTGAGTCAAATTAAGCCGCAGGCTCCACTCCTGGTGGTGCCCTTCCGTCAATTCCTTTAAGTTTCAGCTTTGCAACCATACTTCCCCCGGAACCCAAAAGCTTTGGTTTCCCGGAAGCTGCCCGCCGAGTCATCGGAGGAACGTCGGCGGATCGCTGGCTGGCATCGTTTATGGTTAGAACTAGGGCGGTATCTGATCGCCTTCGAACCTCTAACTTTCGTTCTTGATCAATGAAAACGTTTTTGGCAAATGCTTTCGCTTTAGTCCGTCTTGCGACGATCCAAGAATTTCACCTCTAACGTCGCAATACGAATGCCCCCATCCGTTCCTATTAATCATTACCTCGGGGTTCCGAAAACCAACAAAATAGAACCGAGGTCCTATTCTATTATTCCATGCACTAAGTATTCAGGCGAAGTTTTAGCCTGCTTTAAGCACTCTAATTTGTTCAAAGTAAACGTGCCGGCCCACCTCGACACTCAGTGAAGAGCACCGCGATGGGATTTCAAGTTGAGCCGCCCTCGCGGGCTAAGCTCACCGGCAGGACGTCCCGCGGGCACGCCAGTTGGACACCGCGAGCGATGAACCGGCGGCGCGGGACACAGATTCGACTACGAGCTTTTTAACCGCAACAACTTTAATATACGCTATTGGAGCTGGAATTACCGCGGCTGCTGGCACCAGACTGGCCCTCCAATTGATCCTCGTTAAAAGGTTTAGAGTGTTCTCATTCCGATTACGGGGCCTCGGATGAGTCCCGTATCGTTATTTTTCGTCACTACCTCCCCGTGCCGGGAGTGGGTAATTTGCGCGCCTGCTGCCTTCCTTGGATGTGGTAGCCGTTTCTCAGGCTCCCTCTCCGGAATCGAACCCTGATTCCCCGTTACCCGTTACAACCATGGTAGGCGCAGAACCTACCATCGACAGTTGATAAGGCAGACATTTGAAAGATGCGTCGCCGGTGCGAGACCGTGCGATCAGCAATAAGTTATTCAGATTCACCAAGTTGTACGATGAACGGACTCGCGTCCGACACCGATTGGTTTTGATCTAATAAAAGCGCTCCTTCCGTCTCCGGTCGGAACTCTGTTTGCATGTATTAGCTCTAGAATTACCACAGTTATCCAAGGATAAGTGGTACGATCTAAGGAACCATAACTGATTTAATGAGCCTTTCGCGGTTTCACCTTAATTTGGCTTGTACTGAGACATGCATGGCTTAATCTTTGAGACAAGCATATGACTACTGGCAGGATCAACCAGGGAGCTGTGTTTAGTCGCGCACACTCGAGCGGCGGCGCTTACGCGCGCGCGCGCCCGGTGTAACGACGAGCTCATTTATTTATAATAAAGAGGTGGTTCGAAATTCTGCTCTGCTGAACGGAACATCGCACATATCCCGGTTTACGCGTGCACGGACCCCCGACGTTAACGTGTCACTCCATTGGTATACAG
>CAXAKX010000872.1:5000-13687 GCA_963969525.1 Ontholestes murinus
TTACTACTTCTTACATTAGTTTAGTTGTAGAGTTAATGGGCGGCAGGTACACCTATTTTTATTAACAACACAAAAATTTATTTTAACAACGAACGAAAGGAGAAGAGTACATTGTACACATTTTTTTTTTTTTTTTAACAAAAATAATGTGGGTGTTCTTAAAATTATTACGAACGAAAAATGTTAATAAATTAATAAAATATTTATTTCATCCATCATCATACCAGTTTTATTCAGCCACAGCAGTTAAACATAAAATAACAATAATATAAATAATAAATAAAAATATTAATTGATGATATGATGATATATAATAATAATGCTGCTGGTAAAAATTACAATGGATAAACGATATTTTTTTTTTAAATGATCGATGGGCGTTATTCTGTACACGAATGGACATCAGATCTGCGGCCGTTATTCGGTACACGAATAGGCATCACATCTGCGGCCGTTATTCGGTACACGAATAGGGATCACATTTGCGGCCGCTATTCGGTACGTAAAGTGATATAATTAATTACCGTTTTTCTGTACCCATATCCGTAACGAATGTATGTTAAATAAGGCGTGAGTGGTGGTTAAATTTCGCAATTTTCACACTTACCACCAATGTTTCCTTTCGTTTCGAACGAGCGAATGGACGAATTTTATATTATCGTATAGTAAAAGAACTTTCGACAGTCATCCGGTACCGGTGTGCGATTGACCTATATGTGGCGGCCGGTGGGTCGATGTGCACGATGCTAAAAGCGAAATTTCGATCGACACGAAATAATTTCGAAATTTTTACCACGGTTCGCATTTATTTCCGCTCGTCGATGTGTCCTTTCGTATCGCGTAAGCGAATTAACGAATATTATATTTTAATATTATAAAAATAATTTCGACAAGAAATAATTTCGAAACTTTTACCACGGTTCGCAATTTATTTCCGCTCGTCGATCTTTTTTCCTTACGTTTCGTGCGAGCGAACGAACGAACGAACGAATATTATATTATCGAATGATAAAAGAAATTTCGACAGTCATTCTGTACCGGTGTGGCGGTCGGTCGGTGTGCACGGTGCGAAAAGCGAAATTTCGATCGACACGAAATAATTACGAAATTTTTACCACGGTTCGCATTTATTTCCGCTCGTCGATGTGTCCTTTCGTATCGCGTAAGCGAATTAACGAATATTATATTTTAATATAATAAAAATAATTTCTGCCGTTATTCGGTACCTATGTACGAAAAACCTATATGTGGCGGTCGGTCGGTCGGTGTGCACGGAGCTAAAACCGAAATTTCGACAAGAAATAATTTCGAAATAATTTCGAAACTTTTACCACGGTTCGCAATTTATTTCCGCTCGTCGATCTTTTTTCCTTACGTTTCGTGCGAGCGAACGAACGAACGAACGAATATTATATTATCGAATGATAAAAGAAATTTCGACAGTCATTCTGTACCGGTGTGGCGGTCGGTCGGTGTGCACGGTGCGAAAAGCGAAATTTCGATCGACACGAAATAATTACGAAATTTTTACCACGGTTCGCATTTATTTCCGCTCGTCGATGTGTCCTTTCGTATCGCGTAAGCGAATTAACGCATATTATATTTTAATATTATAAAAATAATTTCGACAAGAAATAATTTCGAAACTTTTACCACGGTTCGCAATTAATTTCCGCTCGTCGATCTTTTTTCCTTACGTTTCCTGCGAGCGAGCGAACGAACGAATATTATATTATCGAATGATAAAAGAAATTTCGACAGTCATTCTGTACCGGTGTGGCGGTCGGTCGGTGTGCACGGTGCGAAAAGCGAAATTTCGATCGACACGAAATAATTACGAAATTTTTACCACGGTTCACATTTATTTCCGCTCGTCGATGTGTCCTTTCGTATCGCGTAAGCGAATTAACGAAAATTTTATTTTAATAAAATAAAAATAATTTCTGCCGTTATTCTGTACATGTGTACGAAAAATATATATGTGAGGCGGTCGGTCGGTGTGCACGATGCCAAAAGCGTTATTCGGTACGGGCGTGCGAAATAATTGTACGCGGCGGTCGGTCGGTGTGCACGATGCTAAAAGCGTTACTCGGTACCTGTGTGCGAAAAACCTAAAGTCGAACGTTTTGACTTCGGTCCGCTTTATTTCCACTCGCCGATCTGTCCTTTCGCATCGCGTAAGCGAATTAACGAAAATTTTATTTTAATAAAATAAAAATAATTTCTGCCGTTATTCCGTACCTATGTACGAAAAATATATATGTGAGGCGGTCGGTCGGTGTGCACGATGCCAAAAGCGTTATTCGGTACGGGCGTGCGAAATAATTGTACGCGGCGGTCGGTCGGTGTGCACGATGCTAAAAGCGTTATTCGGTACCTGTGTGCGAAAAACCTAAAGTCGAACGTTTTCACTTCGGTCCGCTTTATTTCCACTCGCCGATCTGTCCTTTCGCATCGCGTAAGCGAATTAACGTAAATTTTATTTTATTAAAATAAAAATAATTTCTGCCGTTATTCGGTACCTGTGTACGAAAAACATATATATGAGGCGGTCGGTCGGTGTGCACGATGCCAAAAGCGTTATTCGGTACGGGCGTGCGAAATAATTGTACGCGGCGGTCGGTCGGTGTGCACGATGCTAAAAGCGTTATTCGGTACCTGTGTGCGAAAAACCTAAAGTCGAACGTTTTCACTTCGGTCCGCTTTATTTCCACTCGCCGATCTGTCCTTTCGCATCGCGTAAGCGAATTAACGAAAATTTTATTTTATTAAAATAAAAATAATTTCTGCCGTTATTCGGTACCTGTGTACGAAAAACATATATATGAGGCGGTCGGTCGGTGCGAATAAGCGAATTGACGAAAATTTTATTTTAATATAATAAAAATAATTTCTGCCGTTATTCGGTACCTGTGTACGAAAAACATATATATGAGGCGGTCGGTCGGTGCGAATAAGCGAATTGACGAAAATTTTATTTTAATAAAATAAAAATAATTTCTGCCGTTATTCCGTACCTATGTACGAAAAATATATATGTGAGGCGGTCGGTCGGTGTGCACGATGCCAAAAGCGTTATTCGGTACAGGCGTGCGAAATAATTGTACGCGGCGGTCGGTCGGTGTGCACGATGCTAAAAGCGTTATTCGGTACCTGTGTGCGAAAAACCTAAAGTCGAACGTTTTCACTTCGGTCCGCTTTATTTCCACTCGCCGATCTGTCCTTTCGCATCGTGTAAGCGAATTAACGAAAATTTTATTTTATGAAAATAAAAATAATTTCTGCCGTTATTCGGTACCTGTGTACGAAAAACATATATATGAGGCGGTCGGTCGGTGCGAATAAGCGAATTGACGAAAATTTTATTTTATTAAAATAAAAATAATTTCTGCCGTTATTCGGTACCTATGTACGAAAAATATATATGTGAGGCGGTCGGTCGGTGTGCACGATGCCAAAAGCGTTATTCGGTACGGGCGTGCGAAATAATTGTACGCGGCGGTCGGTCGGTGTGCACGATGCTAAAAGCGTTATTCGGTACCTGTGTGCGAAAAACCTAAAGTCGAACGTTTTCACTTCGGTCCGCTTTATTTCCACTCGCCGATCTGTCCTTTCGCATCGTGTAAGCGAATTAACGAAAATTTTATTTTATTAAAATAAAAATAATTTCTGCCGTTATTCGGTACCTGTGTACGAAAAACATATATATGAGGCGGTCGGTCGGTGCGAATAAGCGAATTGACGAAAATTTTATTTTATTAAAATAAAAATAATTTCTGCCGTTATTCGGTACCTGTGTACGAAAAACATATATATGAGGCGGTCGGTCGGTGCGAATAAGCGAATTGACGAAAATTTTATTTTATTAAAATAAAAATAATTTCTGCCGTTATTCGGTACCTGTGTACGAAAAACATATATATTAGGCGGTCGGTCGGTGCGAATAAGCGAATTGACGAAAATTTTATTTTAATATAATAAAAATAATTTCTGCCGTTATTCGGTACCTGTGTACGAAAAACATATATATGAGGCGGTCGGTCGGTGTGCACGATGCTAAAAGCGTTATTCGGTACGGGCGGGCGAAAAACTTATATGCGGCGGTCGGTCGGTGTGCACGATGCCGAGAGCGTTATTCGGTACCTGTGTGCGAGAGACATATATATATGGTGGTGCACGGTGCGATGAGCGAATTTTCATTTTACGCAAATAAAGTCGAGTATTACGCTTCGTTTCGTCTTGTTTCACACACAAATGATATTTTCGGGCAGTGCTAAGTGGAAAAATAAAAATAAAATTTCTCGCCGTTATTCTGTACAAATATGCATCAAACAGCTGTATGGGCGGTGCAGGTCGAAAGCGTTATTCGGTACCGGTGTGCGAAAAACCTAATGTCGAACGTTTTAACTTCGGTCCGCTTTATTTCCACTCGCCGATGTGTCCTTTCGTATCGAGTAAGCGAATTAACGAAAATTTTATTTTAATAAAATAAAAATAATTTCTGCCGTTATTCGATACCTATGTACGAGAAACATATATATGAGGCGGTCGGTCGGTCGGTCGGTCGGCGCGCACGATGCTAAAAGCGTTATTCGGTACGGGCGTGCGAAAAACTTAAATGCGGCGGTCGGTCGGTGCGCACGATGCCGAAAGCGTTATTCGGTACCTGTGTGCGAGAGACATATATATGGTGGTGCACGGTGCGATGAGCGAATTTTCGATTTACGCAAATAAAGTCGAGTATTACGCTTCGTTTCGTCTTGTTTCACACACAAATGATATTTTCGGGCAGCGCTAGGTGGAAAAATAAAAATTTAATTTCTCGCCGTTATTCTGTACAAATATGCATCAAACAGCTATATGGGTGGTGCAGGTCGTTCGGGTGAAAAGTGGAAGATTGAAAAAGAACGACCAGGCGAGCAGTATATGTATATATATCGCAAAGAAACGCCGAAATAAATATCCTTTTGGCTTTAATAAACCGTCGCATGGGTAAAATAAAATTTTTAACAAATTTTTGCCCTATGCGACGGACGGAGAGACGAACGACGAACAACGGCGGGCGACGACACACGGCAACGGGCGACGACACAACAACCAGTGTAGTGTAATGCCATTATATACGTTACGTGTAATAAGTCGGCCGGCGTGTTTTTAGTTTTTATCTCTTGTGGGGGAACGCGAGGTCTCAGTGTGTTCACCAAGCTGCTACTTCTCTAGTATTATATATAATATATAATAAGAAGATGTGTGTGGTTTTGCGTGTTCGGTGTGCCTCATATAATCGTTCCCCATCATATTAATACACATAAAATATCATCATCGTCTGTTGAAAATAAAATCACGGCCTCACGTGTCTGGACAGTTCGATGTATTTAATAAAACGACGACGAACCGGAGAGACGAACGACGAACAACGGCGGGCGACGACACACGGCAACGGGCGACACAACAACACCAGTGTAGTAGTGTAATGCCATTATATACGTTACGTGTAATAAGTCGGCCGGCGTGTTTTTAGTTTTTATCTCTTGTGGGGGAACGCGAGGTCTCAGTGTGTTCACCAAGCTGCTACTTCTCTAGTATTATATATAATATATAATAAGAAGATGTGTGTGGTTTTGCGTGTTCGGTGTGCCTCATATAATCGTTCCCCATCATATTAATACACATAAAATATCATCATCGTCTGTTGAAAATAAAATCACGGCCTCACGTGTCTGGACAGTTCGATGTATTTAATAAAACGACGACGAAACCGGAGAGACGAACGAGGAACAACGGCGGGCGACGACACACGGCAACGGGCGACACAACAACACCAGTGTAGTAGTGTAATGCCATTATATACGTTACGTGTAATAAGTCGGCCGGCGTGTTTTTAGTTTTATCTCTTGTTTGGGGGAACGCCGAGGTCTCAGTGTTGCACCAATCTGCTACTCTATTATAATATATAATAAGATGTGTGTGGTTTGTGTGTCGGTTGTGCCTCATACAAAAATCGTTCCCCGTATTTTACTACATATATAAATATATATCATCATCGTGTTATTATCGTCTGTTGAAAATAAAATCACGGCCTCGCCGTGTCTGGACAGTTCGATGTTTTAATAAAACGAGACGCGAGAAATCAGTTGCCGCCCGAGGAAATTTTTTTCTTGTCTCTCACCCACCATATATATATACCGTCTGTTGAATATAAAATCACGGCCTCGCCGTGTCCGGACAGTTCGGTGTTGAAAACTCTAACAGGTAGTTTGAACCTGTCCGAATAGCACGTTCGCGGGACCCATTTCGTATATTCGTTTATGCGTATGGCCCTTATGCGAGCAACATGTAGACTGAACATGTAATATTTTTAAAGTAGCGGTGCGTAAAAACTCCGTGAAAATTCAAATGCAATAACTCACCGAATTCCGAGCGAGAATGAAAACTTATGTTGATTGAAATATATATATCATCATAAAGTCAGACGTTCGGGGGACCCGAGCGCGTGGTCCCCTTGGCCGAGACGATGATTTTCAATCTAACGAACAATGATGTTTTTTGTAGTGTGTGTAAGCCTTGGCGAGATGTGAAATTTATAAAATTTCTCTTCTCTCTCATGCCATATATATGATATATTGATGCATTTCGGAGTTGTGTGGACCGAGAGTCTCTCCACTCCTATTCTTGGTGTTCACACCGCCGGCCGGCCGCCGTGTGCTCGTGTACATGTGCCGTCGTGTGCTGACGTGTGTGTCTCCGGGCGCATTATCAAACAAAAAAATTCGTGGGTCTGCATAAATGTGTGAACGTCTAGTCGCAATATCGCCGTAGCACAACCGCCGCCCCGCGTTTCGTGTCTTTTACACAAGTTGCATCACGTCCACCGTCTTGACCCCGCCACAGGGGCGGGATAGGTGTTTTACTGGCGTGCTCTGTATACCAATGGAGTGACACGTTAACGTCGGGGGTCCGTGCACGCGTAAACCGGGATATGTGCGATGTTCCGTTCAGCAGAGAGCAGAATTACGAATTCTTGGTGTTCACACCGCCGGCCGGCCGCCGTGTGCTCGTGTACATGTGCCGTCGTGTGCTCACGTGTGTGTCTCCGGGCGCATTATCAAACAAAAAAAGTCGTGGGTCTGCATAAATGTGTGAACGTCTAGTCGTAATATCGCCGTAGCACAACCGCCGCCCCGCGTTTCGTGTCTTTTACACAAGTTGCATCACGTCCACCGTCTTGACCCCGCCACAGGGGCGGGATAGGTGTTTTACTGGCGTGCTCTGTATACCAATGGAGTGACACGTTAACGTCGGGGGTCCGTGCACGCGTAAACCGGGATATGTGCGATGTTCCGTTCAGCAGAGCAGAATTTCGAACCACCTCTTTATTATAAATAAATGAGCTCGTCGTTACACCGGGCGCGCGCGCGCGTAAGCGCCGCCGCTCGAGTGTGCGCGACTAAACACAGCTCCCTGGTTGATCCTGCCAGTAGTCATATGCTTGTCTCAAAGATTAAGCCATGCATGTCTCAGTACAAGCCAAATTAAGGTGAAACCGCGAAAGGCTCATTAAATCAGTTATGGTTCCTTAGATCGTACCACTTATCCTTGGATAACTGTGGTAATTCTAGAGCTAATACATGCAAACAGAGTTCCGACCGGAGACGGAAGGAGCGCTTTTATTAGATCAAAACCAATCGGTGTCGGACGCGAGTCCGTTCATCGTACAACTTGGTGAATCTGAATAACTTATTGCTGATCGCACGGTCTCGCACCGGCGACGCATCTTTCAAATGTCTGCCTTATCAACTGTCGATGGTAGGTTCTGCGCCTACCATGGTTGTAACGGGTAACGGGGAATCAGGGTTCGATTCCGGAGAGGGAGCCTGAGAAACGGCTACCACATCCAAGGAAGGCAGCAGGCGCGCAAATTACCCACTCCCGGCACGGGGAGGTAGTGACGAAAAATAACGATACGGGACTCATCCGAGGCCCCGTAATCGGAATGAGAACACTCTAAACCTTTTAACGAGGATCAATTGGAGGGCCAGTCTGGTGCCAGCAGCCGCGGTAATTCCAGCTCCAATAGCGTATATTAAAGTTGTTGCGGTTAAAAAGCTCGTAGTCGAATCTGTGTCCCGCGCCGCCGGTTCATCGCTCGCGGTGTCCAAACTGGCGTGCCCGCGGGACGTCCTGCCGGTGAGCTTAGCCCGCGAGGGCGGCTCAACTTGAAATCCCATCGCGGTGCTCTTCACTGAGTGTCGAGGTGGGCCGGCACGTTTACTTTGAACAAATTAGAGTGCTTAAAGCAGGCTAAAACTTCGCCTGAATACTTAGTGCATGGAATAATAGAATAGGACCTCGGTTCTATTTTGTTGGTTTTCGGAACCCCGAGGTAATGATTAATAGGAACGGATGGGGGCATTCGTATTGCGACGTTAGAGGTGAAATTCTTGGATCGTCGCAAGACGGACTAAAGCGAAAGCATTTGCCAAAAACGTTTTCATTGATCAAGAACGAAAGTTAGAGGTTCGAAGGCGATCAGATACCGCCCTAGTTCTAACCATAAACGATGCCAGCCAGCGATCCGCCGACGTTCCTCCGATGACTCGGCGGGCAGCTTCCGGGAAACCAAAGCTTTTGGGTTCCGGGGGAAGTATGGTTGCAAAGCTGAAACTTAAAGGAATTGACGGAAGGGC
>CAXAKX010000874.1:2500-27500 GCA_963969525.1 Ontholestes murinus
TCTGCATGTGACACGAGCATAGGCTTGCTTCGTGTCCAGTTATCAGACTTATTTGGGCACGCACACACACACACGCCGCGCAGCACACAACCGTGTGTGTGATAAACGAGCGCCCGAACATACACGGATAGATACATGTTGTACATCAATGTGCCGACTAAAGTACGTGTACGTACGTACGTCGTGATCGTACACCTCGAAAATATGCATTCATTTATTATTTTTTGAAGAAATTAAAATTGATAATTTTTTTTGATGATGATGATGATGTGTGTGTATAGAGCAGAGACGCCGAAAATCGTCGGGTCGGTCTCTGTTCGCGCACAACATCAGTTCACATAATATATTTTCATCATCGAGAGAGACACACACAAAAATAAAAAAAAAAACACCACACACAGACTATCTCGTTCGATCTTATCATCGCATGTTGTTGAAGAAAGAAGAACGAGTGTTGTGAGTGTTGTGTGTGGAGAAAAAGAGGCGACTAAAACCATTACTACTTCGTACATTAGTTTAGTTGTAGTTAATGGGCGGCAGGTACACACCTATTTTTATTAACAACACAAAAATTTATTTTAACAACGAACGAGAGGAGAAAAGTACATTGTACACATTTTTTTTTTTTTTAACAAAAATAATGTGGGTGTTCTTAAAATTATTACGAACGAAAAATGTTAATAAATTAATAAAATATTTATTTCATCCATCATACCAGTTTTATTTTCAGCCACAGCAGTTAAACATAAAATAACAATAATATAAATAATAAATAAAAATATTAATTGAAGATATGATGATATAATAATAATGCTGCTGGTAAAAATTACAATGGATAAACGATATTTTTTTTTAAATGGTCGATGGGCGTTATTCTGTACACGAATGGACATCAGATCTGCGGCCGTTATTCGGTACACGAATAGGCATCACATCTGCGGCCGTTATTCGGTACACGAATAGGGATCACATTTGCGGCCGCTATTCGGTACGTAAAGTGATATAATTAATTACCGTTTTTCTGTACCCATATCCGTAATGAATGTATGTTAAGTAAGGCGTGAGTGTTGGTTAAATTTCGCAATTTTCACACTTACCACCAATGTTTCCTTTCGACAGTCATCCGGTACCGGTGTGCGATTGACCTATATGTGGCGGCCGGTGGGTCGATGTGCCCGATGCTAAAAGCGAAATTTCGATCGACACGAAATAATTTCGAAATTTTTACCACGGTTCGCATTTATTTCCGCTCGTCGATGTGTCCTTTCGTACCGCGTAAGCGAATTAACGAATATTATATTTTAATATTATAAAAATAATTTCGACAAGAAATAATTTCGAAACTTTTACCACGGTTCGCAATTAATTTCCGCTCGTCGATCTTTTTTCCTTACGTTTCGTGCGAGCGAACGAACGAACGAACGAACGAACGAACGAATATTAATATTATCGAATGATAAAAGAAATTTCGACAGTCATTCTGTACCGGTGTGGCGGTCGGTCGGTGTGCACGGTGCGAAAAGCGAAATTTCGATCGACACGAAATAATTACGAAATTTTTACCACGGTTCGCATTTATTTCCGCTCGTCGATGTGTCCTTTCGTATCGCGTAAGCGAATTAACGAATATTATATTTTAATATAATAAAAATAATTTCTGCCGTTATTCGGTACCTATGTACGAAAAACCTATATGTGGCGGTCGGTCGGTCGGTCGGTGTGCACGGAGCTAAAACCGAAATTTCGACAAGAAATAATTTCGAAATAATTTCGAAACTTTTACCACGGTTCGCAATTTATTTCCGCTCGTCGATCTTTTTTCCTTACGTTTCGTGCGAGCGAGCGAGCGAGCGAGCGAACGAACGAACGAACGAACGAATATTATATTATCGAATGATAAAAGAAATTTCGACAGTCATTCTGTACCGGTGTGGCGGTCGGTCGGTGTGCACGGTGCGAAAAGCGAAATTTCGATCGACACGAAATAATTACGAAATTTTTACCACGGTTCGCATTTATTTCCGCTCGTCGATGTGTCCTTTCGTATCGCGTAAGCGAATTAACGAATATTATATGTTAATATAATAAAAATAATTTCTGCCGTTATTCGGTACCTATGTACGAAAAACCTATATGTGGCGGTCGGTCGGTCGGTCGGTGTGCACGGAGCTAAAACCGAAATTTCGACAAGAAATAATTTCGAAATAATTTCGAAACTTTTACCACGGTTCGCAATTTATTTCCGCTCGTCGATCTTTTTTCCTTACGTTTCGTGCGAGCGAGCGAGCGAACGAACGAACGAACGAACGAACGAATATTATATTATCGAATGATAAAAGAAATTTCGACAGTCATTCTGTACCGGTGTGGCGGTCGGTCGGTGTGCACGGTGCGAAAAGCGAAATTTCGATCGACACGAAATAATTACGAAATTTTTACCACGGTTCGCATTTATTTCCGCTCGTCGATGTGTCCTTTCGTATCGCGTAAGCGAATTAACGAATATTATATTTTAATATTATAAAAATAATTTCGACAAGAAATAATTTCGAAACTTTTACCACGGTTCGCAATTTATTTCCGCTCGTCGATCTTTATTCCTTACGTTTCCTGCGAGCGATCGAACGAACGAATATTATATTATCGAATGATAAAAAAATTTCGACAGTCATTCTGTACCGGTGTGGCGGTCGGTCGGTGTGCACGGTGCGAAAAGCGAAATTTCGATCGACACGAAATAATTACGAAATTTTTACCACGGTTCACATTTATTTCCGCTCGTCGATGTGTCCTTTCGTATCGCGTAAGCGAATTAACGAAAATTTTATTTTAATAAAATAAAAATAATTTCTGCCGTTATTCCGTACCTATGCACGAAAAATATATATGTGAGGCGGTCGGTCGGTGTGCACGATGCCAAAAGCGTTATTCGGTACGGGCGTGCGAAATAATTGTACGCGGCGGTCGGTCGGTGTGCACGATGCCAAAAGCGTTATTCGGTACGGGCGTGCGAAATAATTGTACGCGGCGGTCGGTCGGTGTGCACGATGCTAAAAGCGTTATTCGGTACCTGTGTGCGAAAAACCTAAAGTCGAACGTTTTGACTTCGGTCCGCTTTATTTCCACTCGCCGATCTGTCCTTTCGCATCGTGAAAGCGAATTAACGAAAATTTTATTGTATTAAAATAAAAATAATTTCTGCCGTTATTCTGTACCTATGTACGAAAAATATATATGTTAGGCGGTCGGTCGGTGTGCACGATGCCAAAAGCGTTATTCGGTACGGGCGTGCGAAAAACATATATATGAGGCGGTCGGTCGGTGCGAATAAGCGAATTGACGAAAATTTTATTTTAATATAATAAAAATAATTTCTGCCGTTATTCGGTACCTGTGTACGAAAAGCATATATATGAGGCGGTCGGTCGGTGTGCACGATGCTAAAAGCGTTATTCGGTACGGGCGGGCGAAAAACTTATATGCGGCGGTCGGTCGGTGTGCACGATGCCGAGAGCGTTATTCGGTACCTGTGTGCGAGAGACATATATATATGGTGGTGCACGGTGCGATGAGCGAATTTTCATTTTACGCAAATAAAGTCGAGTATTACGCTTCGTTTCGTCTTGTTTCACACACAAATGATATTTTCGGGCAGTGCTAAGTGGAAAAATAAAAATAAAATTTCTCGCCGTTATTCTGTACAAATATGCATCAAACAGCTGTATGGGCGGTGCAGGTCGAAAGCGTTATTCGGTACCGGTGTGCGAAAAACCTAATGTCGAACGTTTTAACTTCGGTCCGCTTTATTTCCACTCGCCGATGTGTCCTTTCGTATCGAGTAAGCGAATTAACGAAAATTTTATTTTAATAAAATAAAAATAATTTCTGCCGTTATTCGATACTTATGTACGAGAAACATATATATGAGGTGGTCGGTCGGTCGGTCGGTCGGTCGGTCGGCGCGCACGATGCTAACAGCGTTATTCGGTACGGGCGTGCGAAAAACTTATATGCGGCGGTCGGTCGGTGCGCACGATGCCGAAAGCGTTATTCGGTACCTGTGTGCGACAGACATATATATGGTGGTGCACGGTGCGATGAGCGAATTTTCGATTTACGCAAATTAAGTCGAGTATTACGCTTCGTTTCGTCTTGTTTCACACACAAATGATATTTTCGGGCAGCGCTAGGTGGAAAAATAAAAATTTAATTTCTCGCCGTTATTCTGTACAAATATGCATCAAACAGCTATATGGGTGGTGCAGGTCGTTCGGGTGAAAAGTGGAAGATTGAAAAAGAACGACCAGGCGAGCAGTATATGTATATATATCGCAAAGAAACGCCGAAATAAATATCCTTTTGGTTTTAATAAACCGTCGCATGGGTAAAATAAAATTAACTTGTTTAACAAATTTTTGCCCTATGCGACGGACGGAGAGACGAACGACGAACAACGGCGGGCGACGACACACGGCAACGGGCGACGACACAACAACCAGTGTAGTGTAATGCCATTATATACGTTACGTGTAATAAGTCGGCCGGCGTGTTTTTAGTTTTTATCTCTTGTGGGGGAACGCGAGGTCTCAGTGTGTTCACCAAGCTGCTACTTCTCTAGTATTATATATAATATATAATGAGATGTGTGTGGTGGTTTTGCGTGTTCGGTGTGCCTCATATAATCGTTCCCCATCATATAATACACATAATAAAATATCATCATCGTCTGTTGAAAATAAAATCACGGCCTCACGTGTCTGGACAGTTCGATGTATTTAATATAAAACGACGACGAACCGGAGAGACGAACGACGAACAACGGCGGGCGACGACACACGGCAACGGGCGACGACACAACAACCAGTGTAGTGTAATGCTATTATATACGTTACGTGTAATAAGTCGGCCGGCGTGTTTTTAGTTTTATCTCTTGTTTGGGGGAACGCCGAGGTCTCAGTGTTGCACCAATCCTGCTACTCTATTATAATATATAATAAGATGTGTGTGGTTTGTGTGTCGGTTGTGCCTCATACAAAAATCGTTCCCCGTATTTTACTACATATATAAATATATCATCATCGTGTTATTATCGTCTGTTGAAAATAAAATCACGGCCTCGCCGAGTCTGGACAGTTCGATGTTTTAATAAAACGAGACGCGAGAAATCAGTTGCCGTCCGAGGAAATTTTTTTCTTGTCTCTCACCCACCATATATATATACCGTCTGTTGAATATAAAATCACGGCCTCGCCGTGTCCGGACAGTTCGGTGTTGAAAACTCTAACAGGTAGTTTGAACCTGTCCGAATAGCACGTTCGCGGGACCCATTTCGTATGTTCGTTAATTCGTTTATGCGTATGGCCCTTATGCGAGCACCATCAACAACAATTGCTGCATGCAGCACATCTCTATCGTCTGTTGAATATAAAATCACGGCCTCGCCGTGTCCGGACAGTTCGATGCTAAATAAAACTCTAACAGGTAGTTTGAACCTGTCCGAATAGCACGTTCGCGGGACCCATTTCGTATATTCGTTTATGCGTATGGCCCTTATGCGAGCAACATGTAGACTGAACATGTAATATTTTTAAAGTAGCGGTGCGTAAAAACTCCGTGAAAATTCAAATGCAATAACTCACCGAATTCCGAGCGAGAATGAAAACTTATGTTGATTGAAATATATATATCATCATAAAGTCAGACGTTCGCGGGACCCGAGCGCGTGGTCCCCTTGGCCGAGACGATGATTTTCAATCTAACGAACAATTATGTTTTTTGTAGTGTGTGTAAGCCTTGGCGAGATGTGAAATTTATAAAATTTCTCTTCTCTCTCATGCCATATATATATATATTGATGCATTTCGGAGTTGTGTGTGGACCGAGAGTCTCTCCACTCCTATTCTTGGTGTTCACACCGCCGGCCGGCCGCCGTGTGCTCGTGTACATGTGCCGTCGTGTGCTGACGTGTGTGTCTCCGGGCGCATTATCAAACAAAAAAATTCGTGGGTCTGCATAAATGTGTGAACGTCTAGTCGCAATATCGCCGTAGCACAACCGCCGCCCCGCGTTTCGTGTCTTTTACACAAGTTGCATCACGTCCACCGTCTTGACCCCGCCACAGGGGCGGGATAGGTGTTTTACTGGCGTGCTCTGTATACCAATGGAGTGACACGTTAACGTCGGGGGTCCGTGCACGCGTAAACCGGGATATGTGCGATGTTCCGTTCAGCAGAGAGCAGAATTACTACGAATTCTTGGTGTTCACCGCCGGCCGGCCGCCGTGTGCTCGTGTACATGTGCCGTCGTGTGCTGACGTGTGTCTCCGGGCGCATTATCAAACAAAAAAATTCGTGGGTCTGCATAAATGTGTGAACGTCTAGTCGCAATATCGCCGTAGCACAACCGCCGCCCCGCGTTTCGTGTCTTTTACACAAGTTGCATCACGTCCACCGTCTTGACCCCGCCACAGGGGCGGGATAGGTGTTTTACTGGCGTGCTCTGTTATACCAATGGAGTGACACGTTAACGTCGGGGGTCCGTGCACGTGTAAACCGGGATATGTGCGATGTTCCGTTCAGCAGAGCAGAATTTCGAACCACCTCTTTATTATAAATAAATGAGCTCGTCGTTACACCGGGCGCGCGCGCGTAAGCGCCGCCGCTCGAGTGTGCGCGACTAAACACAGCTCCCTGGTTGATCCTGCCAGTAGTCATATGCTTGTCTCAAAGATTAAGCCATGCATGTCTCAGTACAAGCCAAATTAAGGTGAAACCGCGAAAGGCTCATTAAATCAGTTATGGTTCCTTAGATCGTACCACTTATCCTTGGATAACTGTGGTAATTCTAGAGCTAATACATGCAAACAGAGTTCCGACCGGAGACGGAAGGAGCGCTTTTATTAGATCAAAACCAATCGGTGTCGGACGCGAGTCCGTTCATCGTACAACTTGGTGAATCTGAATAACTTATTGCTGATCGCACGGTCTCGCACCGGCGACGCATCTTTCAAATGTCTGCCTTATCAACTGTCGATGGTAGGTTCTGCGCCTACCATGGTTGTAACGGGTAACGGGGAATCAGGGTTCGATTCCGGAGAGGGAGCCTGAGAAACGGCTACCACATCCAAGGAAGGCAGCAGGCGCGCAAATTACCCACTCCCGGCACGGGGAGGTAGTGACGAAAAATAACGATACGGGACTCATCCGAGGCCCCGTAATCGGAATGAGAACACTCTAAACCTTTTAACGAGGATCAATTGGAGGGCCAGTCTGGTGCCAGCAGCCGCGGTAATTCCAGCTCCAATAGCGTATATTAAAGTTGTTGCGGTTAAAAAGCTCGTAGTCGAATCTGTGTCCCGCGCCGCCGGTTCATCGCTCGCGGTGTCCAACTGGCGTGCCCCCGGGACGTCCTGCCGGTGAGCTTAGCCCGCGAGGGCGGCTCAACTTGAAATCCCATCGCGGTGCTCTTCACTGAGTGTCGAGGTGGGCCGGCACGTTTACTTTGAACAAATTAGAGTGCTTAAAGCAGGCTAAAACTTCGCCTGAATACTTAGTGCATGGAATAATAGAATAGGACCTCGGTTCTATTTTGTTGGTTTTCGGAACCCCGAGGTAATGATTAATAGGAACGGATGGGGGCATTCGTATTGCGACGTTAGAGGTGAAATTCTTGGATCGTCGCAAGACGGACTAAAGCGAAAGCATTTGCCAAAAACGTTTTCATTGATCAAGAACGAAAGTTAGAGGTTCGAAGGCGATCAGATACCGCCCTAGTTCTAACCATAAACGATGCCAGCCAGCGATCCGCCGACGTTCCTCCGATGACTCGGCGGGCAGCTTCGGGGAAACCAAAGCTTTTGGGTTCCGGGGGAAGTATGGTTGCAAAGCTGAAACTTAAAGGAATTGACGGAAGGGCACCACCAGGAGTGGAGCCTGCGGCTTAATTTGACTCAACACGGGAAACCTCACCAGGCCCAGACACCGGAAGGATTGACAGATTGAGAGCTCTTTCTTGATTCGGTGGGTGGTGGTGCATGGTCGTTCTTAGTTGGTGGAGTGATCTGTCAGGTTAATTCCGATAACGAACGAGACTCTAGCCTGCTAACTAGGCGTACTTTCGACATCTCAAAGGTCGGCGTCGGTATCGTCACGGTCGTGCAAACGGTCGTGCGTGCCGCTCGTTTGATTTTTACTGTCGGCGTACAATCAATTCTTCTTAGAGGGACAAGTGGCTTTTAGCCGCACGAGAATGAGCAATAACAGGTCTGTGATGCCCTTAGATGTTCTGGGCCGCACGCGCGCTACACTGAAGGAGACAGCGTGTCCTCCCTGGCCGAAAGGTCCGGGTAACCCGCTGAACCTCCTTCGTGCTAGGGATTGGGGCTTGCAATTGTTCCCCATGAACGAGGAATTCCCAGTAAGCGCGAGTCATAAGCTCGCGTTGATTACGTCCCTGCCCTTTGTACACAACGCCCGTCGCTACTACCGATTGAATGATTTAGTGAGGTCTTCGGACCGGTACTCGGTGACGTTTCGACGTTCGTCGATGTTGCTGGGAAGATGACCAAACTTGATCATTTAGAGGAAGTAAAAGTCGTAACAAGGTTTCCGTAGGTGAACCTGCGGAAGGATCATTAACGTATTTTTGTGTCGCACAATATATATGTGTGTACGCGAAACAGATACACTGACGATGTGACGTTCGGCTTCTTGCATCTGAAAAACTCGTATATTTATATACGTAGAACTGATGCGTCGAAGCGTATTACTCACACTGTATTTTTGTACACACAACAACACACTGTGTGTGTGTGTGTGTGTGTGTACTCTATACACGAACCGGACGTTCGCATCTCTCTCGTTTGACCGACCGATCGACGATATCATACCAGATATGATATATCCGATCTCGGTTGACTCGTGTGGCTGATCCGTCGTCTGTTGAAAGAAACATAAAAAGACACTGAAGTTTTGGGAGTATATATCCCATTCTTCCAGAGAGGGATGCTCGCATCGCGCCGCCTTACTACGGATGCATTCTGTATGGGCGCGCGCGCGGTCCGTCATCCGTTATAACAAACATATTTATTTTAAATAAAATATACTACCGATTGTAACCACCAGAGAGATAATATTACATATATATTATATATACATATACAAATAATAAATATTGGCACAAACAAACAAACAAAAACGAGCACGGACGATGTACGTACGCGTACACGTGCTGCGTCTCATGGGGCCGCTCGTAGGAAGGCCGAGCGGTCCTCAGTCACCCGCCATCTGAAATGTTTGTTGATGCGGTGTGGCACTGGGTGTTCGCATCTCGAGATTCGAGAAAATACAACAAACACGATAATAATGTGCGTTGTATGTGTATCTTATCGACGAGAGATCCGTCACCTTGCTTTTAACATATAAATATATATATATATATTAATATAATACATTGTGCGATATGTACGAAGACATATGTCGAGAAAACACACGTTGGGTGTTCGCATCTCGAATTGCCGAGATCCGTCATCTGTTTTTGTTCCGGGCACCCTGGTTTTGTTACGGTTGTTTTATAACGCTTCACTGTGTAAATTCAACTGTAAAATGGGTTTTGAATGTATTTCGCCCGGCCACACTTTATTTCTCGAAAATGTCGACAATTTTTCTGTTTACGACGATAAAACACAATAGTATCCGCCTGTCGGAGAAAAAGTATATGCGCAGTTAGTATTTGGGGGATGTGTCGGAGTCGTGGTCCGGTATCAGTGGTACCGTTCGCCCGGACACAAGCGGTGAGTGTTGTACACAAACACGCGCGCACACTTGGTCATCGCCGGTGTAATAACCAACCGCGCCGAGAGCGCGGGGCGGTCGTGTGCCAGTGGTGTACTCACGAACGTACGCTTGTTCGGCGATTCGAGACGACGATTCCAAGGAATACGCGACTCTGGCCGCTAGTCACACACCACCACTAGTAGTAGTAGTAGGTGTATGGCCCGGCGCCTCCTCGAAAACTGTCCGTTGCGAAAATTTTGTCGACAGTGGGTGAACGTGCACGCACACATTTCACACACATTATTAATAATGTCAGTCACCAAGTGTTGTCGAATACAAGATCGGAGGTTCGCCTCTGACTCGTTTCTCAAAACGCTCTAGTACACTACCCTGAACGGTGAATCACTTGGCTCGTGGGTCGATGAAGAACGCAGCTAATTGCGCGTCTTATTGTGAACTGCAGGATACATGAACATCGACATTTCGAACGCACATTGCGGTCCTTGGATACTGTTCCTGGACCATTCCTGGCTGAGGGTCGTTTCTATTTCCAAGACTGTCCGGTTCTCTAACGCACTGTCCGTGGCACTTTCGCGCTGAAAAACGCTCGTGGTGTGTGTGATGTGCGTTTGTGGGGAACGTCGGGACCAAATTGGAGGTTCGCTGTTTTTCGTCTCGACGAAAGATCCGTCCTCTTAAATCAAATACTGTCGTTTGACTAAACGAACAAACGAACCGTGTTTTCGCTTGCGTTAACACACGCTAGAGAGAGGTGAGGTCGTCCTTACCGGCGTACAGACGAGATGATCGTCGTCGTCGTCGACGTCTCGAGACACTCGAGATGAGGCGATGTGACGGTCGTCAAGTTCGTCCGCGGAGAACACCGGTCGTCGTTTCCTAGAAAAAATATATATATTATATATGTATATGAAATTCTGAGGACGTCTGGCCGTGCGTGTACACCGTGTGTTTACGCGTTTGAGCGTTCCGCACCGCACACTCTCTTAACAACATATATACACATATATTTGATTCAGACCTCAGAGCAGGTGGGAGTACCCGCTGAATTTAAGCATATTACTAAGCGGTGGAAAAGAAACTAACCAGGATTCCCTTAGTAGCGGCGAGCGAACAGGGAAAAGCCCAGCACCGAATCCCGCGGCCGTCTTACGCGTTGTCGCCGGGAAATGTGGTGTTAGGGAGGATCCGTCATCCCGAGGTCGTACGGTGCGTCCAAGTCCTTCTTGAACGGGGCCACTACCCATAGAGGGTGCCAGGCCCGTAGCGATCGCCGTCGACAGCGGGAGGATCTCTCCTCAGAGTCGGGTTGCTTGAGAGTGCAGCCCTAAGTGGGTGGTTAACTCCATCTAAGGCTAAATATAACCACGAGACCGATAGCGAACAAGTACCGTGAGGGAAGGTTGAAAAGAACTTTGAAGAGAGAGTTCAATAGTACGTGAAACCGTTCAGGGGTAAACCTGAGAAACCCGAAAGGTCGAATGGGGAGATTCAGCGTGTCTCGTCTGCTCTGGAGTGTTGGGCGCTTGTGAGACGGTCACGGACCTCGGTCCGACGATCGCTCCGTCCTCTCTCTGTTTTCGGGGTGACGAACTCGTGCACTTCTCCCCTAGTAAGACGTCGCGACCCGTTGGGTGCAGGCCTAAGGATCGGGGTGGAGACCGAGTGGCGCCTTCGGGCCGTTTCCGTTCGGACCCCCGTCTCCCGGCCTGCTCGCCCGACGGTATAGCAGTGGCGCGGGGCCGCGATACTTAATTCGCGTCCGGCCCGTCGCAAGTGCTTGCGGATATCTGGTGGGCGTCTGGGGACTCGTGCCTCGACTCCGCCGAACCCGTTCGACTGCTGGCGACGGTGTCCTCGGACAGACTCCGTTTATACGCCCGTCGGCGACGCTTTAGCTTTGGGTACTTTCAGGACCCGTCTTGAAACACGGACCAAGGAGTCTAGCATGTTCGCGAGTCATTGGGACTTAGCGAAACCTAAAGGCGTAATGAAAGTGAAGGCCGTGCCTAGCGCGTGCCTAGGGAAGACGTGCGGGACTACGATCCCGCGCTGCACTCCCGGGGCGTCTCGTGCTCATTGCGAGCTGAGGCGCACCAAGAGCGTACATGCTGGGACCCGAAAGATGGTGAACTATGCCTGGTCAGGACGAAGTCAGGGGAAACCCTGATGGAGGTCCGTAGCGATTCTGACGTGCAAATCGATCGTCGGAACTGGGTATAGGGGCGAAAGACCAATCGAACTATCTAGTAGCTGGTTCCCTCCGAAGTTTCCCTCAGGATAGCTGGCGCTCCGGTAAGCGAGTCTCATCCGGTAAAGCGAATGATTAGAGGCATTGGGGTCGAAACGACCTCAACCTATTCTCAAACTTTAAATGGGTGAGATCTCCGGCTTGCTCAAACGATGAAGCCGCGAGATCGGATCAGAGTGCCAAGTGGGCCACTTTTGGTAAGCAGAACTGGCGCTGTGGGATGAACCAAACGTCGAGTTAAAGCGCCTAAATTAACGCTTATGGGATACCATGAAAGGTGTTGGTAACTTAAGACATTATTTATTTATAAAGCATTACATCATGTATAGCTTATTCTAACTTAAAATTAACTTAAATCTACCCTCCCGCAGGTTAAAGTATAGGTAAAATAAATATCCCTCGTTTTGTAAATCTTTATTCCGCCCAGTACAAATTCCCTGTATAAAACATCCATAATAAAACACCCCCTCAATATATAGAATTTATTTCACCCTCTCCCGCAAAACACATAAATACATTAAAATCAATTTAGCCGTTCTTCTTTCTTCTATCTCTTCTCATCACTGGTCCTCTTCTACTCTTCTGCGACGATGAGTCCTCTTGTCCTCTTCTACGACGAATAGTCCACTTCTGCGATGTCGCAGCCTCCTTGGTATGTTCTCTTCTTTCTTCTTTCTTCTTTCTTCGTGACGCTCCTCTTCTGCGACGATGTGTCCTCTTCTTTTCTTCTGCGAAGATGAGTCCTCTTGTCCTCTTCTACGAAGTACGATCCTCTTCTGCGATGATGCGTCCTCTTCTTTGTGGTCCTCTTCTTTCTTCAGTGTGGAAAGTGGTATCCCGCGCGCTGCCCGTTCATCACCGTGTTTTGGTTTTCCGCCGGTATTGAAGTGATTCTGCTTCATATGAGCACGCACAGATAATTCTCACAAAAGCATGTATAAAATTTAGCCCGTTTTCAATGACTCTATTGAACCCGCAAATAATTTAAACACGTCCCAGAATTTATTTTCGCGCCTAATATTGACCAGCTCTCCGTAGTTAGCTGGCCATCCTAGTCCAGCCGAGACGAGCTCAACGTGTGCCCGATCTCGTTGCTCCTGCGTAAACGAGCAGGAGAACATAACATGTTCCGCGCTATCAACCCCGTTACCGCATTCACAGTCTTCTAATTCTACTTTACCTATCTGTTTGAGAAATTTCCCAAAGTTTCCATGTCCTGTCATTAATTGAGTCATTTCTGGTGTTATTTTCACCAAGATTTCCCGCCTTTCGTTTATCGATTTAATAAAATTGAATGTAACCCGCCCGTTAACCGAATTTGCCCATCCGTTATTCCACCTGACTCTCGCGTCGCCTCTAATTAATCGTTTCGCGTATGAGAACGGTGCTCTATCGTAGACGTTCAAAACTGTTTCCCTCGTGGCTTCTTTCGCAAGTTTATCTGCCCTCTCGTTTCCCTCGTTTCCTACGTGCGCTCGCGTCCAGTGAAACCTAATTGTTTTTCCCCGCGCTTCCCTTATTAATCGGTCTATTTCTAACATTAATTCCGTTGGTTTCCGCATTGATCTAAGTGCATGAAGTGCAGCCTTAGAGTCGGATATAACGTGCCACACACCGTTCTCTTTTTGTTTTATATATTCGACCGCGGCCCTAATTGCAACTAATTCACTCTGGAAGACTGTGCATTTATTACCCAATTTAAGTTTTAAAAAGTCCCTTTCCGCGCCCAGTTTATATACCGCAATGGCCGCGCCGATGCCATGTTCCGTTTTTGACCCGTCTGTAAAAATTGCGTTTTCCGCTTCGAATTCCGCGTCTACTACGTTAAAGTCTATTCCGCGATTCTCAGCTGGATGCCTACTTAAATGCCCTCTCTGTTCTATTAATACTATTTCGTCGCCGCGATCTAATTGTCCTGAGTTTCGCGTCGGCCATCGTAAGCTTGTTTCCCTAATTTTTTCCTCTATTGGAATTAAGTCCGCAATAATTAGTGCCGCATCCGCTGAAACCGTTTTATACGCTGCCGCCGCGCCTATCGCCATTATACGTTGCACCGATCGCAAATTCTTAATTTCTCGTGATTTTAACTTATTTCCCCATATCGCAGAACCATACGTGATAGCCGGTTCTATCGCGCCCAAGTATATTGTCCGCATCGCGTCCCTCGTCAAGCCCCACGTGAGTTTACAAGCCACCCGTAGCTGTTGTGAAATTTTTCGCGCCTTTATGCAAATATAATCTATGTGCTGCCGCCAGCTTAATTTTTCATCGATTACAATACCAAGATATTTAATACTCTCCGCGCAGTGAACAAATGTATCGCCCATTTTAAAATTTGGTCTCGCCTGTTTTAATTTTCCAAAAAAAAGTCCCGTCGTTTTATCCGCGTTGAATTTTAATTTAACTTCCTCGCCCCAACTATTAATAATTTCTAATGCTGAATTTACCGTATTCTTAAGCCCTTTATATTGACCTGACCGTGCAAGTAAAACCGTGTCATCTGCAAACGCAATTATTTCACAGTTATCTGGAATGATTTTCCTCAGAAGTGTCGCGTGAACTATTTTCCAAAAGCCCGGTCCTGATTTTGACCCCTGCGGACAACCTCGTTCGATTTCCCTAATAACCGATTGCCCCGCGTAATCTATTCGCGCCGTACGTTTTTCTAAGAAATCCTTAGTTAATTTAATTAAATTTCCCGGTACGCCCATCCTTCCCAATTCATTAATTATAATCGGCCACCACGTATGATCAAACGCCCCCGCAATATCTAACGAAACTACCGCGCTGTAGTCACCCGCCCGTTTCGCGTTTTCTACAAAATCTATCACTCTCTTTACCGCGTGCACCGTTGTTTTCCCCTTCGTAAAACCGTATTGATTAGCGGCCGTCGCGCCGGTAGTCTCTAGATGATATTCAATCCGTTTGATTAAAATATCATCCAGGATCTTCCCGAGACAGGGAAGCAAACAGATAGGTCTGTAACTTCCCATATCCGCGACGTCCTCTTTCACTGCTTTTGGAATTAACCTAACGTCTGTGTCTTTCCAACAAGTCGGAAAGACTCCCTCTCCTACGCACATACGTATGCATGCAAAAATTTCCTCGCCTATTATACTCATTGCCCGTTTAACTATTTCGATAGTGATTTTATCGCGCCCTGGTGCTTTTTTTGCACCTATTCCTCTAATCGCGTTATCTAATTCGACACGTGTGAGGTCACAATCGTTTGCGCCCCCCGTGACACACGCCGCCTGTTCACGAATTTCTGTGTGTACCTCACTATCATTAACCGCGTTATCTTCCGGAAAGAATTTATTTAGTAAAGCCGCCGCCGTTTCTTGCATCGTTTTTGTATACGTTCCGTCCGCCAATCTAACATTCGAAATTACATTACGCCGTTTACTGCCCCTAATTACTTTATACGCGCACCCCCACGGCTCTTCACTAGAAGATTCCGTGCAAAATCGTTTCCATTCATTTAACCGCGTGTCATTAATTAATTTTTTATACTCGTTGAATTTAGCATAATATTCGCGCTTTTTGTCGTCCCTTTCTACGTCCCCTCGCGACCTATTCCACGCCTTTTTTAATCTACGTACTTCCGCTCTCGCGTTATCTATTTCCCTAGTCCACCACGGTACTGATTTCGCGAATTTTTTAATTCGCGGAATCCCTGCCTCGCATGCCCCGACAATTAATTTATTTATTATTTCCGCCGAATTATTAATACCCTCTCGCGATCGATCAGCTAATGCCCTTATAATCTGATGTCTGTTGCTTTCTAAAATTGAATCAAATATTTCCCAGTTCGCCCGTTTGATGCAGAATCCGCGTTTTTCGTTTGAATTATCATTAATCGCGCCTCCAATTTCCCACCTAATTATCCTATGATCTGAAATTTCATTTTCCGTATCTACCGACCATCCATACACCGAGGCCGCGATGTCAACAGAACAAGCTGTCACGTCAATGAAGCTTGTTCGGTCCCCCGGGCCGGCATATGTTGGTATATTTCCCGTATTCAATATAATTAATTCGCGTTCGTCTAAAAGTTCCGAAAAAATTCTACCACGTTTGTCCTCCGTAGGGCTGCCCCATAATCCGCATTTCGCATTTGCGTCGATTCCTAGTATAATTTCCCCTTTGTTTGCTAATGACCCTAGCACGTGTCTAAGCTCACTAATGGCTTCTTCGTAATCCTCATCCCTCTTGTTACCTGCGCACGGTAGGTAAGCCAAAATTCCGACAAATCTTAATGACCCCTTTTGAAATTCTATAACCGTAATTTTCTCCGAACACAAATCTGTTAAAATTACCCCATTAGCCGTACCTGAATTAACGCAAATTGCCGTCCGTGGGCAATTACCTACTTTATAAAAAATATCCATATGTGAGGTGAAGCCTCTTACTCTGCCTCCGCGTATGTTCGGTTCCTGAATAAAACAAATATCTATTCCCTCGTCCGCGATAATTTTCGTTATTAAATTTACCCCTGACATGCTTTTGTTTAAATTAATCTGCGCACACTTCACCAATGAAACAGAATCACTTACCCCGTTAGAATTCGATGTTTGATTAAACATCGTAATCGATGCTGTCGATGTACCGCTCCTCGAATCGCTTCATCGACGGGCAGCGTCGCGATTTGGCGTCGTGGTCAGTCTCGAACTTACGTCCATCCTTAATCGTTTCATTATGTCGCGTGCACACAACACAACACGTTTTGCGGCTCTTGCATTCCTTGAATGCATGGCCGCTTTCACCGCACTTTCCACACACTTGTTCTTTTATTTTACAGTCCGCAGATCTGTGACCGAACCCGTGGCACTGAAAACACTGTAGAATTTCTCTATAGTCTTCCGCGAATACACATTCATAACCAATTTTCAGCGGTCGATCTTGTAGAAGTTTCCTTAGCAAAGCAGGCACTTCCACAACGACAGATTTTGTGTACTTGTTCCTAAAGTTCTTGATATGCCGCCGTACACTAACGTTCTCCTTAAATTCCTCCATAGATTTATAAATGCCACGTACAAATTCGTTTTGTCTGTAAATGGTATCTATTACAGTTTCGGCCGTGGCGTTGACGTCGATTCGGAATAAACGCATCCACGGCTTGCGTTTCTCCACGTTGTTCATTTTTAATTCGGTCTTATTAACAGCCTCTTTAAATTTCTCTAGATCGTTGGCATCCGGACAGTTAATTTTCACGCCTCCATTTTTTAGCATAGTCATTTTGGCAATGCCGATTTCGTTCTCCACGGGATCAACACACGTCATGATGCGACATTTAACTTGTGCACTTGTTAATTTATCTTCCCCGCATTTAACAATCACCTCGTTTTTCTTTAAAGCACTCACATAGGAGCTCTTAACCTCCTTTCTGGAAACCGGCTTCGCCGTCGCTTTTTCCGCCGGAACTTGCTCCGCCAATTTCTTTTTCATTTTCTCCATATTGTCGTCCGCAGCGTCCAACAACTCGCGCATATTTACCAGCATGCCGCACATTATTAGCATGGTATTTGCCATGCTGTTTACAGTTGCACGTACTTTTTTCCGGTCCGAAACACTAATTGTCGATGACACATCCGGTACAAGTTTCAGGATTTTCTCCTTCATCTCGTTCACATTAGCCGCAAATTGTTCTCCTTTCGTTGCCATTATAGTAACGAAAATTGAACTTATTCACCGCACTCACCGCACTCAGGTAAAAACAGGTAAAATCGCAAAGGTCGCTCGAAGTTAATCCGCTTATAAAAGTGCTCGCCAGGTAGGTGCTTAAGGGAGAGAACACGTCTGCTCCGCTCAAGCTCTGGATCGCAACTGGTAACTTAAGACATTATTTATTTATAAAGCATTACATCATGTATAGCTTATTCTAACTTAAAATTAACTTAAATCTACCCTCCCGCAGGTTAAAGAATAGGTAAAATAAATATCCCTCGTTTTGTAAATCTTTATTCCGCCCAGTACAAATTCCCCGTATAAAACATCCATAATAAAACACCCCCTCAATATATAGAATTTATTTCACCCTCTCCCGCAAAACACATAAATACATTAAAATCAATTTAGCCGTTCTTCTTTCTTCTATCTCTTCTCATCACTGGTCCTCTTCTACTCTTCTGCGACGATGAGTCCTCTTGTCCTCTTCTACGACGAATAGTCCACTTCTGCGATGTCGCAGCCTCCTTTGTATGTTCTCTTCTTTCTTCTTTCTTCTTTCTTCGTGACGCTCCCCTTCTGCGACGATGTGTCCTCTTCTTTTCTTCTGCGAAGATGAGTCCTCTTGTCCTCTTCTACGAAGTACGATCCTCTTCTGCGATGATGCGTCCTCTTCTTTGTGGTCCTCTTCTTTCTTCAGTGTGGAAAGTGGTATCCCGCGCGCTGCCCGTTCATCACCGTGTTTTGGTTTTCCGCCGGTATTGAAGTGATTCTGCTTCATATGAGCACGCACAGATAATTCTCACAAAAGCATGTATAAAATTTAGCCCGTTTTCAATGACTCTATTGAACCCGCAAATAATTTAAACACGTCCCAGAATTTATTTTCGCGCCTAATATTGACCAGCTCTCCGTAGTTAGCTGGCCATCCTAGTCCAGCCGAGACGAGCTCAACGTGTGCCCGATCTCGTTGCTCCTGCGTAAGTGAGCAGGAGAACATAACATGTTCCGCGCTATCAACCCCGTTACCGCATTCACAGTCTTCTAATTCTACTTTACCTATCTGTTTAAGAAATTTCCCAAAGTTTCCATGTCCTGTCATTAATTGAGTCATTTCTGGTGTTATTTTCACTAAGATTTCCCGCCTTTCGTTTACCGATTTAATAAAATTGAATGTAACCCGCCCGTTAACCGAATTTACCCATCCGTTATTCCACCTGACTCTCGCGTCGCCTCTAATTAATCGTTTCGCGTATGAGAACGGTGCTCTATCGTAGACGTTCAAAACTGTTTCCCTCGTGGCTTCTTTCGCAAGTTTATCTGCCCTCTCGTTTCCCTCGTTTCCTACGTGCGCTCGCGTCCAGTGAAACCTAATTGTTTTTCCCCGCGCTTCCCTTATTAATCGGTCTATTTCTAACATTAATTCCGTTGGTTTCCGCATTGATCTAAGTGCATGAAGTGCAGCCTTAGAGTCGGATATAACGTGCCACACACCGTTCTCTTTTTGTTTTATATATTCGACCGCGGCCCTAATTGCAACTAATTCACTCTGGAAGACTGTGCATTTATTACCCAATTTAAGTTTTAAAAAGTCCCTTTCCGCGCCCAGTTTATATACCGCAATGGCCGCGCCGATGCCATGTTCCGTTTTTGACCCGTCTGTAAAAATTGCGTTTTCCGCTTCGAATTCCGCGTCTACTACGTTAAAATCTATTCCGCGATTCTCAGCTGGATGCCTACTTGAATGCCCTCTCTGTTCTATTAATACTATTTCGTCGCCGCGATCTAATTGTCCTGAGTTTCGCGTCCGCCATCGTGAGCTTGTTTCCCTAATTTTTTCCTCTATTGGAATTAAGTCCGCAATAATTAGTGCCGCATCCGCTGAAACCGTTTTATACGCTGCCGCCGCGCCTATCGCCATTATACGTTGCACCGATCGCAAATTCTTAATTTCTCGTGATTTTAACTTATTTCCCCATATCGCAGAACCATACGTGATAGCCGGTTCTATCGCGCCCAAGTATATTGTCCGCATCGCGTCCCTCGTCAAGCCCCACGTGAGTTTACAAGCCACCCGTAGCTGTTGTGAAATTTTTCGCGCCTTTATGCAAATATAATCTATGTGCTGCCGCCAGCTTAATTTTTCATCGATTACAATACCAAGATATTTAATACTCTCCGCGCAGTGAACAAATGTATCGCCCATTTTAAAATTTGGTCTCGCCTGTTTTAATTTTCCAAAAAAAAGTCCCGTCGTTTTATCCGCGTTGAATTTTAATTTAACTTCCTCGCCCCAACTATTAATAATTTCTAATGCTGAATTTACCGTATTCTTAAGCCCCTTATATTGACCTGACCGTGCAAGTAAAACCGTGTCATCTGCAAACGCAATTATTTCACAGTTATCTGGAATGATTTTCCTCAGAAGTGTCGCGTGAACTATTTTCCAAAAGCCCGGTCCTGATTTTGACCCCTGCGGACAACCTCGTTCGATTTCCCTAATAACCGATTGCCCCGCGTAATCTATTCGCGCCGTACGTTTTTCTAAGAAATCCTTAGTTAATTTAATTAAATTTCCCGGTACGCCCATCCTTCCCAATTCATTAATTATAATCGGCCACCACGTATGATCAAACGCCCCCGCAATATCTAACGAAACTACCGCGCTGTAGTCACCCGCCCGTTTCGCGTTTTCTACAAAATCTATCACTCTCTTTACCGCGTGCACCGTTGTTTTCCCCTTCGTAAAACCGTATTGATTAGCGGCCGTCGCGCCGGTAGTCTCTAGATGATATTCAATCCGTTTGATTAAAATATCATCCAGGATCTTCCCGAGACAGGGAAGCAAACAGATAGGTCTGTAACTTCCCATATCCGCGACGTCCTCTTTCCCTGCTTTTGGAATTAACCTAACGTCTGTGTCTTTCCAACAAGTCGGAAAGACTCCCTCTCCTACGCACATACGTATGCATGCAAAAATTTCCTCGCCTATTATACTCATTGCCCGTTTAACTATTTCGATAGTGATTTTATCGCGCCCTGGTGCTTTTTTTGCACCTATTCCTCTAATCGCGTTATCTAATTCGACACGTGTGAGGTCACAATCGTTTGCGCCCCCCGTGACACACGCCGCCTGTTCACGAATTTCTGTGTGTACCTCACTATCATTAACCGCGTTATCTTCCGGAAAGAATTTATTTAGTAAAGCCGCCGCCGTTTCTTGCATCGTTTTTGTATACGTTCCGTCCGCCAATCTAACATTCGAAATTACATTACGCCGTTTACTGCCCCTAATTACTTTATACGCGCACCCCCACGGCTCTTCACTAGAAGATTCCGTGCAAAATCGTTTCCATTCATTTAACCGCGTGTCTTTAATTAATTTTTTATACTCGTTGAATTTAGCATAATATTCGCGCTTTTTGTCGTCCCTTTCTACGTCCCCTCGCGACCTATTCCACGCCTTTTTTAATCTACGTACTTCCGCTCTCGCGTTATCTATTTCCCTAGTCCACCACGGTACTGATTTCGCGAATTTTTTAATTCGCGGAATCCCTGCCTCGCATGCCCCGACAATTAATTTATTTATTATTTCCGCCGAATTATTAATACCCTCTCGCGATCGATCAGCTAGTGCCCTTATAATCTCATGTCTATTGCTTTCTAAAATTGAATCAAATATTTCCCAGTTCGCCCGTTTGATGCAGAATCCGCGTTTTTCGTTTGAATTATCATTAATCGCGCCTCCAATTTCCCACCTAATTATCCTGTGATCTGAAATTTCATTTTCCGTATCTACCGACCATCCATACACCGAGGCCGCGATGTCAACAGAACAAGCTGTCACGTCAATGAAGCTTGTTCGGTCCCCCGGGCCGGCATATGTTGGTATATTTCCCGTATTCAATATAATTAATTCGCGTTCGTCTAAAAGTTCCGAAAAAATTCTACCACGTTTGTCCTCCGTAGGGCTGCCCCATAATCCGCATTTCGCATTTGCGTCGATTCCTAGTATAATTTCCCCTTTGTTTGCTAATGACCCTAGCACGTGTCTAAGCTCACTAATGGCTTCTTCGTAATCCTCATCCCTCTTGTTACCTGCGCACGGTAGGTAAGCCGAAATTCCGAAAAATCTTAATGACCCCTTTTGAAATTCTATAACCGTAATTTTCTCCGAACACAAATCTGTTAAAATTACCCCATTAGCCGTACCTGAATTAACGCAAATTGCCGTCCGTGGGCAATTACCTACTTTATAAAAAATATCCATATGTGAGGTGAAGCCTCTTACTCTGCCTCCGCGTATGTTCGGTTCCTGAATAAAACAAATATCTATTCCCTCGTCCGCGATAATTTTCGTTAATAAATTTACCCCTGACATGCTTTTGTTTAAATTAATCTGCGCACACTTAAGACATCAGGACGGTGGCCATGGAAGTCGGAATCCGCCAAGGAGTGTGTAACAACTCACCTGACGAAGTTACTAGCCCTGAAAATGGATGGCGCTAAAGCGTTATGCTTATACTCGACCGTCAGCGGCATGTGCGGTGTACGGCCACTACTCGTAGTGGCCGGCCATGAAGCCCTGACGAGTAGGAGGGTCGCGGCGGTGTGCGCAGAAGGATTGGGCGTGGGCCCGTCTGGAGCCGCCGTCGGTGCAGATCTTGGTGGTAGTAGCAAATACTCCAGCGAGGCCCTGGAGGACTGACGTGGAGAAGGGTTTCGTGTGAACAGCCGTTGCACACGAGTCAGTCGATCCTAAGCCCTAGGCGAAAGCCGATGTTGATGTTGGTGTATCTCAATGGCGATGACATTTTATAAACATATATGTTACATTGTTGATAAAAATCACACCCAACGGGCGAAAGGGAATCCGGTTCCTATTCCGGAACCCGGTAAGTCGTGCCCTCGCAAGAGAGTTCGTCGGGGCAACCCAAAAAGACCTGGAGACGCCGTCGGGAGATCCGGAAAGAGTTTTCTTTTCTGTATGAGCGTTCGAGTTCCATGGAATCCTCTAGCACCTCTAGCAGGGAGATATGGTTTGGAACGCGAAGAGCACCGCAGTTGCGGCGGTGTCCGGATCTTCCCCTCGGACCTTGAAAATCCAGGAGAGTATCCTGCCGGTTCGTACCCATATCCGCAGCAGGTCTCCAAGGTGAACAGCCTCTAGTCGATAGAATAATGTAGGTAAGGGAAGTCGGCAAATTGGATCCGTAACTTCGGGATAAGGATTGGCTCTGAGGACCGGGGCGTGTCGGGCTTGGTCGGGAAGCGGGTCCTGGCTGACGTGCCGGGCCTGGGCGAGGGGACGCGTGCATTAGCGCGCGCCGATCCGAGCTCGGTCCCGTGCCTTGGCCTCCCGCGGAACTTCCTTGCTGCGAGGCCCGCGCGTGCGCACTCGGTGGCTCTGCTGCTGGCGTGCGTGTGCCGGTGTCCTCTTCGGCCGCCATTCAACGGTCAGCTCAGAACTGGCACGGACTTGGGGAATCCGACTGTCTAATTAAAACAAAGCATTGCGATGGCCCAAGCGGGTGTTGACGCAATGTGATTTCTGCCCAGTGCTCTGAATGTCAACGTGAAGAAATTTAAGCAAGCGCGGGTAAAGGGCGGGAGTAACTATGACTCTCTTAACGACCGTCGTCGAGTGTAGATGTTTTCGCGATCCGCGGTGCTGAGTGAGCATAACCTCAACGCGCGAGAGGGGCGAGCCCCGTCGATTTAGTACTCAAAATATGTATGGGGGCCCCTGACACGTCACACCATCTACGTCACGGGGACTTAGAAAATTAATTCGGAGAAATCGATTTCACCGAGGAAGAACGCTGTGAGTTCCCGGCTCAGTTCCCGGTCCCTGTCCTCTCCCTGTCCTGTCCTGTACCCTTAAAGTCAAGGGTCCGAGGTCAAGGTCAAGGTCAAGGTCAAGGTCAAGGTCATTTTTTTTTTTTTTTGTATGTATAATATACTGATATTATATATATTATCAAGTCTCACCCACTATAACCATTATTAAAAGCCGGGTGGGATTATTTTATTTCTTTTTTTTTTGTGACCTTGAAAACGCCCATCCTCATCGTGGTTCTTCCTAAACTCATATGCGAGACGACGCGACGATAAAGCGAGACCATCCACTCACGGAGTGTGTTTTAAACGGGGTGGATTTTACCCTTTCCGAACTCACTGACCGAGTTAAAGTATATACCGGTCGGTACCACCCCCCCACAGAAAGTTGAAGATGTACTCATGCAACCTTGGATGTGGTAGATCCTTCCCCACCATCCGGGGAAGGGTCCAACATGAAAGCCGGTTCTGCCATAACCGCGCGACTACAATAGAAGCAGAAGAAGATCCAATCCTGACGGAGGAATGTCGTTGGTGCGGGCGCCAATTCGCCACCTTCCCTGGGCTCCGACAACACCAGCGGAAGGCCCATTCAGTGGAATATAATGCCGAGATGGAGGAGCAGGATGAGAACAGGACCATGCGAACTTGGTCCAACCTGGAGGTACGCCAAATGGCCTATATCGAGGCGTACCATGCAGGGTCGGTCAACGAGCTCCTCGCCATACTTGCGGGCAGGTTCGATCGTACCACTGAGGCCATCCGCATCAGGCGGAAGCGGGACCCTTTGTGGAAAAGCGAACTGGCAAAAATCACGGCGGACATAAGAGAGGCTTCCACAGAGGACGTAGAGGCTGAGAGGAGCCTCCTGACACTTAATGTGACGGCGGGATCACCAACAACAGCCATGAGTGACTACACGACTGTCCACGATGGCTCCATCTCCTACCAGAGCTTCGCGCCCTCCGAGGAGCACAGCACGGGCCCAATCACTGACGTGGAGGAGACGACCGGGCTCATCAACCAGGAGACAGACGTCCCAGCGCCTCCGACGGGATCTGCGCCATGTACCGGTATAGCGCCTGCGCACATTCTCGGTTCACCTAAAGTATTGGAGCAATGCTCCCGTCTGCCTTCAGCACACAAAACTCATTGAACACAGGGCCTTCAGCACCAATAATACAAAATACAGTTTTTACAGAGCCTTCAGCCACACAAGATATCATAACCTATATAACAGATTGCTGTCGGAACACTTCAGACCCCATAGACCAAGATTTCCTTGGTACATTGCAGACGGACTCACCCCATGGACAGGACAAACTTGACGAATATATTATGACTATCTTACCGACCCGCCCTGACAGAACATCTAACAGAACAAGACACGATAATACGGACAACCGGGGCCGGGCGCACGCTTACCGGACGGCTCAAAGGCTTTATGCCAAGA
>CAXAKX010000874.1:32500-60000 GCA_963969525.1 Ontholestes murinus
CTGTACACGAATGGACATCAGATCAGCGGCCGTTATTCGGTACACGAATAGGCATCACATCTGCGGCCGTTATTCGGTACACGAATAGGGATCACATTTGCGGCCGCTATTCGGTACGTAAAGTGATATAATTAATTACCGTTTTTCTGTACCCATATCCGTAACGAATGTATGTTAAATAAGGCGTGAGTGGTGGTTAAATTTCGCAATTTTCACACTTACCACCAATGTTTCCTTTCGTTTCGAATGAGCGAATGGACGAATTTTATATTATCATATAGTAAAAGAACTTTCGACAGTCATCCGGTACCGGTGTGCGATTGACCTATATGTGGCGGCCGGTGGGTCGATGTGCCCGATGCTAAAAGCGAAATTTCGATCGACACGAAATAATTTCGAAATTTTTACCACGGTTCGCATTTATTTCCGCTCGTCGATGTGTCCTTTCATATCGCGTAAGCGAATTAACGAATATTATAATTTAATATTATAAAAATAATTTCGACAAGAAATAATTTCGAAACTTTTACCACGGTTCGCAATTAATTTCCGCTCGTCGATCTTTTTTCCTTACGTTTCCTGCGAGCGAGCGAACGAACGAATATTATATTATCGAATGATAAAAGAAATTTCGACAGTCATTCTGTACCGGTGTGGCGGTCGGTCGGTGTGCATGGTGCGAAAAGCGAAATTTCGATCGACACGAAATAATTACGAAATTTTTACCACGGTTCGCATTTATTTCCGCTCGTCGATGTGTTCTTTCGTATCGCGTAAGCGAATTAACGAATATTATATTTTAATATAATAAAAATAATTTCTGCCGTTATTCGGTACCTAGGTACGAAAAACCTATATGTGGCGGTCGGTCGGTCGGTGTGCACGGAGCTAAAACCGAAATTTCGACAAGAAATAATTTCGAAATAATTTCGAAACTTTTACCACGGTTTGCAATTTATTTCCGCTCGTCGATCTTTTTAGTTTCCCTATATAGTATATATAGGGGAACTATTGTTTTCGTGATTTTTTTTTCAAATTTTTTTTTTGCGGAAATATCCGTTTTGGGGTCCCCTGAACCCAAAACACTAATTTCTGGAAAAAAATAATTTGTGTCTGTGTGTGTGTCTGTCTGTCTGTGTGTCTGTCGGTGGGCGCTGTATCTCAAAAACGAATAATCTGTTTGAGATGAAACTTTAAACTTAAGGTTTTATCGTTAAAAACTGGAACTGAAAAGCTTTTGGTAAACATTCATGGACCGGAAGTGGATGTTTACTCGAGGCGTTTTTTTGTTCTTTCGTTTTATTTTTCTAAATATGAAAAATTTAAAAAAATGGTTCAAACAAAAGTTAAAGGTAATAAAAAACTGAACAAGTTTTATTCGAACATATTTTTCATAAAATTCTTAACTTTTGGGAAAAAAATTTAAATTGAAAATTTTGACATTTATTGCCAATTGCTAAACTGTCAGAGTTACATGAAACTTGCATTACAAATAATTATAGAGAATTCAGTGGTGAAGAAATCATTAAGAATAGCTTTTTTGCGTAAACCTTATAGTTTTCGTGTAAAATATAGGGAAACTACTATGATGGCCACATCACCATTTTTTCCTTACGTTTCGTGCGAGCGAGCGAACGAACGAACGAACGAATATTATATTATCGAATGATAAAAGAAATTTCGACAGTCATTCTGTACCGGTGTGGCAGTCGGTCGGTGTGCACTGTGCGAAAAGCGAAATTTCGATCGACACGAAATAATTACGAAATTTTTACCACGGTTCGCATTTATTTCCGCTCGTCGATGTGTCCTTTCGTATCGCGTAAGCGAATTAACGAATATTATATTTTAATATTATAAAAATAATTTCGACAAGAAATAATTTCGAAACTTTTACCACGGTTCGCAATTTATTTCCGCTCGTCGATCTTTTTTCCTTACGTTTCGTGCGAGCGATGTGTCCTTTCGTATCGCGTAAGCGAATTAACGAAAATTTTATTTTAATAAAATAAAAATAATTTCTGCCGTTATTCCGTACCTATGTACGAAAAATATATATGTGAGGCGGTCGGTCGGTGTGCACGATGCCAAAAGCGTTATTCGGTACGGGCGTGCGAAATAATTGTACGCGGCGGTCGGTCGGTGTGCACGATGCTAAAAGCGTTATTCGGTACCTGTGTGCGAAAAACCTAAAGTCGAACGTTTTGACTTCGGTCCGCTTTATTTCCATTCGCCGATCTGTCCTTTCGCATCGCGTAAGCGAATTAACGAAAATTTTATTTTAATAAAATTAAAATAATTTCTGCCGTTATTCCGTACCTATGTACGAAAAATATATATGTGAGGCGGTCGGTCGGTGTGCACGACGCTAAAAGCGTTATTCGGTACCTGTGTGCGAAAAACCTAAAGTCGAACGTTTTGACTTCGGTCCGCTTTATTTCCACTCGCCGATCTGTCCTTTCGCATCGCGTAAGCGAATTAACGAAAATTTTATTTTAATAAAATTAAAATAATTTCTGCCGTTATTCCGTACCTATGTACGAAAAATATATATGTGAGGCGGTCGGTCGGTGTGCACGATGCCAAAAGCGTTATTCGGTACGGGCGTGCGAAATAATTGTACGCGGCGGTCGGTCGGTGTGCACGATGCTAAAAGCGTTATTCGGTACCTGTGTGCGAAAAACCTAAAGTCGAACGTTTTGACTTCGGTCCGCTTTATTTCCACTCGCCGATCTGTCCTTTCGCATCGCGTAAACGAATTAACGAAAATTTTATTTTAATAAAATAAAAATAATTTCTGCCGTTATTCCGTACCTATGTACGAAAAATATATATATGTGAGGTGGTCGGTCGGTGTGCACGATGCCAAAAGCGTTATTCGGTACGGGCGTGCGAAATAATTGTACGCGGCTGTCGGTCGGTGTGCACGATGCTAAAAGCGTTATTCGGTACCTGTGTGCGAAAAACCTAAAGTCGAACGTTTTGACTTCGGTCCGCTTTATTTCCACTCGCCGATCTGTCCTTTCGCATCGTGAAAGCGAATTAACGAAAATTTTATTTTAATAAAATAAAAATAATTTCTGCCGTTATTCTGTACCTATGTACGAAAAATATATATATGAGGCGGTCGGTCGGTGCGAATAAGCGAATTGACGAAAATTTTATTTTAATAAAATAAAAATAATTTCTGCCGTTATTCGGTACCTATGTACGAAAAACATATATATGAGGCGGTCGGTCGGTGCGAATAAGCGAATTGACGAAAATTTTATTTTAATATAATAAAAATAATTTCTGCCGTTATTCGGTACCTGTGTACGAAAAACATATATATGAGGCGGTCGGTCGGTGCGAATAAGCGAATTGACGAAAATTTTATTTTAATATAATAAAAATAATTTCTGCCGTTATTCGGTACCTGTGTACGAAAAACATATATATGAGGCGGTCGGTCGGTGCGAATAAGCGAATTGACGAAAATTTTATTTTAATATAATAAAAATAATTTCTGCCGTTTTTCGGTACCTGTGTACGAAAAACATATATATGAGGCGGTCGGTCGGTGTGCACGATGCTAAAAGCGTTATTCGGTACGGGCGGGCGAAAAACTTATATGCGGCGGTCGGTCGGTGTGCACGATGCCGAGAGCGTTATTCGGTACCTGTGTGCGAGAGACATATATATATGGTGGTGCACGGTGCGATGAGCGAATTTTTATTTTACGCAAATAAAGTCGAGTATTACGCTTCGTTTCGTCTTGTTTCACACACAAATGATATTTTCGGGCAGTGCTAAGTGGAAAAATAAAAATAAAATTTCTCGCCGTTATTCTGTACAAATATGCATCAAACAGCTGTATGGGCGGTGCAGGTCGAAAGCGTTATTCGGTACCGGTGTGCGAAAAACCTAATGTCGAACGTTTTAACTTCGGTCCGCTTTATTTCCACTCGCCGATGTGTCCTTTCGTATCGAGTAAGCGAATTAACGAAAATTTTATTTTAATAAAATAAAAATAATTTCTGCCGTTATTCGATACCTATGTACGAGAAACATATATATGAGGCGGTCGGTCGGTCGGTCGGTCGGCGCGCACGATGCTAACAGCCTTATTCGGTACGGGCGTGCGAAAAACTTATATGCGGCGGTCGGTCGGTGCGCACGATGCCGAAAGCGTTATTCGGTACCTGTGTGCGAGAGACATATATATGGTGGTGCACGGTGCGATGAGCGAATTTTCGATTTACGCAAATAAAGTCGAGTATTACGCTTCGTTTCGTCTTGTTTCACACACAAATGATATTTTCGGGCAGCGCTAGGTGGAAAAATAAAAATTTAATTTCTCGCCGTTATTCTGCACAAATATGCATCAAACAGCTATATGGTGGAAGATTGAAAAAGAACGACCCGGCGAGCAGTATATGTATATATATCGCAAAGAAACGCCGAAATAAATATCCTTTTGGCTTTAATAAACCGTCGCATGGGTAAAATAAAATTAACTTGTTTAACAAATTTTTGCCCTATGCGACGGACGGAGAGACGAACGACGAACAACGGCGGGCGACGACACACGGCAACGGGCGACGACACAACAACCAGTGTAGTGTAATGCCATTATATACGTTACGTGTAATAAGTCGGCCGGCGTGTTTTTAGTTTTTATCTCTTGTGGGGGAACGCGAGGTCTCAGTGTGTTCACCAAGCTGCTACTTCTCTAGTATTATATATAATATATAATGAGATGTGTGTGGTGGTTTTGCGTGTTCGGTGTGCCTCATATAATCGTTCCCCATCATATAATACACATAATAAAATATCATCATCGTCTGTTGAAAATAAAATCACGGCCTCACGTGTCTGGACAGTTCGATGTATTTAATATAAAACGACGACGAACAGGAGAGACGAACGACGAACAACGGCGGGCGACGACACACGGCAACGGGCGACGACACAACAACCAGTGTAGTGTAATGCCATTATATACGTTACGTGTAATAAGTCGGCCGGCGTGTTTTTAGTTTTTATCTCTTGTGGGGGAGCGCGAGGTCTCAGTGTGTTCACCAAGCTGCTACTTCCCTAGTATTATATATAATATATAATAAGAAGATGTGTGTGGTTTTGCGTGTTCGGTGTGCCTCATATAATCGTTCCCCATAATATTAATACACATAAAATATCATCATCATCGTCTGTTGAAAATAAAATCACGGCCTCACGTGTCTGGACAGTTCGATGTATTTAATAAAACGACGACGAACCGGAGAGACGAACGACGAACAACGGCGGGCGACGACACACGGCAACGGGCGACACAACACCAGTGTAGTAGTGTAATGCCATTATATACGTTACGTGTAATAAGTCGGCCGGCGTGTTTTTAGTTTTTATCCCTTGTGGGGGTACGCGAGGTCTCAGTGTGTTCACCAAGCTACTACTTCTCTAGTATTATATATAATATATAATAAGAAGATGTGTGTGGTTTTGCGTGTTCGGTGTGCCTCATATAATCGTTCCCCATCATATTAATACACATAAAATATCATCATCGTCTGTTGAAAATAAAATCACGGCCTCACGTGTCTGGACAGTTCGATGTATTTCATAAAACGACGACGAACCGGAGAGACGAACGACGAACAACGGCGGGCGACGACACACGGCAACGGGCGACGACACAACAACCAGTGTAATGTAATGCCATTATATACGTTACGTGTAATAAGTCGGCCGGCGTGTTTTTAGTTTTATCTCTTGTTTGGGGGAACGCCGAGGTCTCAGTGTTGCACCAATCTGCTACTCTATTATAATATATAATAAGATGTGTGTGGTTTGTGTGTCGGTTGTGCCTCATACAAAAATCGTTCCCCGTATTTTACTACATATATAAATACATCATCATCGTGTTATTATCGTCTGTTGAAAATAAAATCACGGCCTCGCCGTGTCCGGACAGTTCGGTGTTGAAAACTCTAACAGGTAGTTTGAACCTGTCCGAATAGCACGTTCGCGGGATCCATTTCGTATGTTCGTTAATTCGTTTATGCGTATGGCCCTTATGCGAGCACCATCAACAACAATTGCTGCATGCAGCACATCTCTATCGTCTGTTGAATATAAAATCACGGCCTCGCCGTGTCCGGACAGTTCGATGCTAAAAAAAACTCGAACAGGTAGTTTGAACCTGTCCGAATAGCACGTTCGCGGGACCCATTTCGTATATTCGTTTATGCGTATGGCCCTTATGCGAGCAACATGTAGACTGAACATGTAATATTTTTAAAGTAGCGGTGCGTAAAAACTCCGTGAAAATTCAAATGCAATAACTCACCGAATTCCGAGCGAGAATGAAAACTTATGTTGATTGAAATATATATATCATCATAAAGTCAGACGTTCGGGGGACCCGAGCGCGTGGTCCCCTTGGCCGAGACGATGATTTTCAATCTAACGAACAATGATGTTTTTTGTAGTGTGTGTAAGCCTTGGCGAGATGTGAAATATATAAAATTTCTCTTCTCTCTCATGCCATATATATATATTGATGCATTTCGGAGTTGTGTGTGGACCGAGAGTCTCTCCACTCCTATTCTTGGTGTTCACACCGCCGGCCGGCCGCCGTGTGCTCGTGTACATGTGCCGTCGTGTACTGACGTGTGTCTCCGGGCGCATTATCAAACAAAAAAATTCGTGGGTCTGCATAAATGTGTGAACGTCTAGTCGCAATATCGCCGTAGCACAACCGCCGCCCCGCGTTTCGTGTCTTTTACACAAGTTGCATCACGTCCACCGTCTTGACCCCGCCACAGGGGCGGGATAGGTGTTTTACTGGCGTGCTCTGTATACCAATGGAGTGACACGTTAACGTCGGGGGTCCGTGCACGCGTAAACCGGGATATGTGCGATGTTCCGTTCAGCAGAGAGCAGAATTACGAATTCTTGGTGTTCACCGCCGGCCGGCCGCCGTGTGCTCGTGTACATGTGCCGTCGTGTGCTGACGTGTGTCTCCGGGCGCATTATCAAACAAAAAAAGTCGTGGGTCTGCATAAATGTGTGAACGTCTAGTCGTAATATCGCCGTAGCACAACCGCCGCCCCGCGTTTCGTGTCTTTTACACAATTTGCATCACGTCCACCGTCTTGACCCCGCCACAGGGGCGGGATAGGTGTTTTACTGGCGTGCTCTGTATACCAATGGAGTAACACGTTAACGTCGGGGGTCCGTGCACGCGTAAACCGGGATATGTGCGATGTTCCGTTCAGCAGAGCAGAATTTCGAACCACCTCTTTATTATAAATAAATGAGCCCGTCGTTACACCGGGCGCGCGCGCGTAAGCGCCGCCACTCGAGTGTGCGCGACTAAACACAGCTCCCTGGTTGATCCTGCCAGTAGTCATATGCTTGTCTCAAAGATTAAGCCATGCATGTCTCAGTACAAGCCAAATTAAGGTGAAACCGCGTAAGGCTCATTAAATCAGTTATGGTTCCTTAGATCGTACCACTTATCCTTGGATAACTGTGGTAATTCTAGAGCTAATACATGCAAACAGAGTTCCGACCGGAGACGGAAGGAGCGCTTTTATTAGATCAAAACCAATCGGTGTCGGACGCGAGTCCGTTCATCGTACAACTTGGTGAATCTGAATAACTTATTGCTGATCGCACGGTCTCGCACCGGCGACGCATCTTTCAAATGTCTGCCTTATCAACTGTCGATGGTAGGTTCTGCGCCTACCATGGTTGTAACGGGTAACGGGGAATCAGGGTTCGATTCCGGAGAGGGAGCCTGAGAAACGGCTACCACATCCAAGGAAGGCAGCAGGCGCGCAAATTACCCACTTCCGGCACGGGGAGGTAGTGACGAAAAATAACGATACGGGACTCATCCGAGGCCCCGTAATCGGAATGAGAACACTCTAAACCTTTTAACGAGGATCAATTGGAGGGCCAGTCTGGTGCCAGCAGCCGCGGTAATTCCAGCTCCAATAGCGTATATTAAAGTTGTTGCGGTTAAAAAGCTCGTAGTCGAATCTGTGTCCCGCGCCGCCGGTTCATCGCTCGCGGTGTCCAACTGGCGTGCCCGCGGGACGTCCTGCCGGTGAGCTTAGCCCGCGAGGGCGGCTCAACTTGAAATCCCATCGCGGTGCTCTTCACTGAGTGTCGAGGTGGGCCGGCACGTTTACTTTGAACAAATTAGAGTGCTTAAAGCAGGCTAAAACTTTGCCTGAATACTTAGTGCATGGAATAATAGAATAGGACCTCGGTTCTATTTTGTTGGTTTTCGGAACCCCGAGGTAATGATTAATAGGAACGGATGGGGGCATTCGTATTGCGACGTTAGAGGTGAAATTCTTGGATCGTCGCAAGACGGACTAAAGCGAAAGCATTTGCCAAAAACGTTTTCATTGATCAAGAACGAAAGTTAGAGGTTCGAAGGCGATCAGATACCGCCCTAGTTCTAACCATAAACGATGCCAGCCAGCGATCCGCCGACGTTCCTCCGATGACTCGGCGGGCAGCTTCCGGGAAACCAAAGCTTTTGGGTTCCGGGGGAAGTATGGTTGCAAAGCTGAAACTTAAAGGAATTGACGGAAGGGCACCACCAGGAGTGGAGCCTGCGGCTTAATTTGACTCAACACGGGAAACCTCACCAGGCCCAGACACCGGAAGGATTGACAGATTGAGAGGTCTTTCTTGATTCGGTGGGTGGTGGTGCATGGCCGTTCTTAGTTGGTGGAGTGATCTGTCAGGTTAATTCCGATAACGAACGAGACTCTAGCCTGCTAACTAGGCGTACTTTCGACATCTCAAAGGTCGGCGTCGGTATTGTCACGGTCGTGCAAACGGTCGTGCGTGCCGCTCGTTTGATTTTTACTGTCGGCGTACAATCAATTCTTCTTAGAGGGACAAGTGGCTTTTAGCCGCACGAGAATGAGCAATAACAGGTCTGTGATGCCCTTAGATGTTCTGGGCCGCACGCGCGCTACACTGAAGGAGACAGCGTGTCCTCCCTGGCCGAAAGGTCCGGGTAACCCGCTGAACCTCCTTCGTGCTAGGGATTGGGGCTTGCAATTGTTCCCCATGAACGAGGAATTCCCAGTAAGCGCGAGTCATAAGCTCGCGTTGATTACGTCCCTGCCCTTTGTACACACCGCCCGTCGCTACTACCGATTGAATGATTTAGTGAGGTACTCGGTGACGTTTCGACGTTCGTCGATGTTGCTGGGAAGATGACCAAACTTGATCATTTAGAGGAAGTAAAAGTCGTAACAAGGTTTCCGTAGGTGAACCTGCGGAAGGATCATTAACGTATTTTTGTGTCGCACAATATATATGTGTGTACGCGAAACAGATACACTGACGATCTGACGTTCGGCTTCTCGCATCTGAAAAACTCGTATATTTATATACGTAGAACTGATGCGTCGAAGCGTATTACTCACACTGTATTTTTGTACACACAACAACACACTGTGTGTGTGTGTGTGTGTGTGTACTCTATATACGAACCGGACGTTCGCATCTCTCTCGTTTTGACCGACCGATCGACGATATCATACCAGATATGATATATCCGATCTCGGTTGACTCGTGTGGCTGATCCGTCGTCTGTTGACGACGAGCACGGACGATGTACGTACGCGTACACGTGCTGCGTCATGGGACCGCTCGTAGGAAGGCCGAGCGGTCCTCAGTCACCCGCCATCTGAAATATTTGTTGATGCGGTGTGGCACTGGGTGTTCGCATCTCGAGATTCGAGAAAATACAACAAACACGATAATAATGTGCGTTGTATGTGTTTCTTATCGACGAGAGATCCGTCACCTTGCTTTTAACATATAAATATATATATTAATATAATACATTGTGCGATATGTACGAAGACATATGTCGAGAAAACACACGTTGGGTGTTCGCATCTCGAATTGCCGAGATCCGTCATCTGTTTTTGTTCCGGGCACCCTGGTTTTGTTACGGTTGTTTTATAACGCTTCACTGTGTAAATTCAACTGTAAAATGGGTTTTGAATGTATTTCGCCCGGCCACACTTTATTTCTCGAAAATGTCGACAATTTTTCTGTTTACGACGATAACACAATAGTATCCGCCTGTTGGAGAAAAAGTATATGCGCAGTTAGTATTTGGGGGATGTGTCGGAGTCGTGGTCCGGTATCAGTGGTACCGTTCGCCCGGACACAAGCGGTGAGTGTTGTACACAAACACGCGCACACTTGGTCATCGCCGGTGTAATAACCAACCGCGCCGAGAGCGCGGAGCGGTCCTGTGCCAGTGGTGTACTCACGAACGCACGCTTGTTCGGCGATTCGAGACGACCATTCCAAGGAATACACGACTCTGGCCGCTAGTCACACACCACCACTAGTAGTAGTAGGTGTATGGCCCGGCGCCTCCTCGAAAACTGTCCGTTGCGAAAATTTTGTCGACAGTGGTAAACGTGCACGCACACATTTCACACACATTATTAATAATGTCAGTCACCAAGTGTTGTAGAATACAAGATCGGAGGTTCGCCTCTGACTCGTTTCTCAAAACGCTCTAGTACACTACCCAGAACGGTGAATCACTTGGCTCGTGGGTCGATGAAGAACGCAGCTAATTGCGCGTCTTATTGTGACGTCTAGCCGTGCGTGTACACCGTGTGTTTACGCGTTTGAGCGTTCCGCACCGCACACTCTCTTAACAACACATATATTTGATTCAGACCTCAGAGCAGGTGGGAGTACCCGCTGAATTTAAGCATATTACTAAGCGGTGGAAAAGAAACTAACCAGGATTCCCTTAGTAGCGGCGAGCGAACAGGGAAAAGCCCAGCACCGAATCCCGCGGCCGTCTTACGCGTTGTCGCCGGGAAATGTGGTGTTAGGGAGGATCCGTCATCCCGAGGTCGTACGGTGCGTCCAAGTCCTTCTTGAACGGGGCCACTACCCATAGAGGGTGCCAGGCCCGTAGCGATCGCCGTCGACAGCGGGAGAATCTCTCCTCAGAGTCGGGTTGCTTGAGAGTGCAGCCCTAAGTGGATGGTAAACTCCATCTAAGGCTAAATATAACCACGAGACCGATAGCGAACAAGTACCGTGAGGGAAAGTTGAAAAGAACTTTGAAGAGAGAGTTCAATAGTACGTGAAACCGTTCAGGGGTAAACCTGAGAAACCCGAAAGGTCGAATGGGGAGATTCAGCGTGTCTCGTCTGCTCTGGAGTGTTGGGCGCTTGTGAGACGGTCACGGACCTCGGTCCGACGATCGCTCCGTCCTCTCTCTGTTTTCGGGGTGACGAACTCGTGCACTTCTCCCCTAGTAGGACGTCGCGACCCGTTTGGTGCAGGCCTAAGGATCGGGGTGGAGACCGAGTGGCGCCTTCGGGCCGTTTCCGTTCGGACCCCCGTCTCCCGGCCTGCTCGCCCGACGGTATAGCAGTGGCGCGGGGCCGCGATACTTAATTCGCGTCCGGCCCGTCGCAAGTGCTTGCGGATATCTGGTGGGCGTCTGGGGACTCGTGCCTCGACTCCGCCGGACCCGTTCGACTGCTGGCGACGGTGTCCTCGTACAGACTCCGTTTATACGCCCGTCGGCGACGCTTTAGCTTTGGGTACTTTCAGGACCCGTCTTGAAACACGGACCAAGGAGTCTAGCATGTTCGCGAGTCATTGGGACGCTAAGGCGCACCAAGAGCGTACATGCTGGGACCCGAAAGATGGTGAACTATGCCTGGTCAGGACGAAGTCAGGGGAAATCCTGATGGAGGTCCGTAGCGATTCTGACGTGCAAATCGATCGTCGGAACTGGGTATAGGGGCGAAAGACCAATCGAACTATCTAGTAGCTGGTTCCCTCCGAAGTTTCCCTCAGGATAGCTGGCGCTCCGGTGAGCGAGTCTCATCCGGTAAAGCGAATGATTAGAGGCATTGGGGTCGAAACGACCTCAACCTATTCTCAAACTTTAAATGGGTGAGATCTCCGGCTTGCTCAAACGATGAAGCCGCGAGATCGGATCAGAGTGCCAAGTGGGCCACTTTTGGTAAGCAGAACTGGCGCTGTGGGATGAACCAAACGTCGAGTTAAAGCGCCTAAATTAACGCTTATGGGATACCATGAAAGGTGTTGGTAACTTAAGACATTATTTATTTATAAAGCATTACATCATGTATAGCTTATTCTAACTTAAAATTAACTTAAATCTACCCTCCCGCAGGTTAAAGTATAGGTAAAATAAATATCCCTCGTTTTGTAAATCTTTATTCCGCCCAGTACAAATTCCCCGTATAAAACATCCATAATAAAACACCCCCTCAATATATAGAATTTATTTCACCCTCTCCCGCAAAACACATAAATACATTAAAATCAATTTAGCGGTTCTTCTTTCTTCTATCTCTTCTCATCACTGGTCCTCTTCTACTCTTCTGCGACGATGAGTCCTCTTGTCCTCTTCTACGACGAATAGTCCACTTCTGCGATGTCGCAGCCTCCTTGGTATGTTCTCTTCTTTCTTCTTTCTTCTTTCTTCGTGACGCTCCTCTTCTGCGACGATGTGCCCTCTTCTTTTCTTCTGCGAAGATGAGTCCTCTTGTCCTCTTCAACGAAGTACGATCCTCTTCTGCGATGATGCGTCCTCTTCTTTGTGGTCCTCTTCTTTCTTCAGTGTGGAAAGTGGTATCCCGCGCGCTGCCCGTTCATCACCGTGTTTTGGTTTTCCGCCGGTATTGAAGTGATTCTGCTTCATATGAGCACGCACAGATAATTCTCACAAAAGCATGTATAAAATTTAGCCCGTTTTCAATGACTCTATTGAACCCGCAAATAATTTAAACACGTCCCAGAATTTATTTTCGCGCCTAATATTGACCAGCTCTCCGTAGTTAGCTGGCCATCCTAGTCCAGCCGAGACGAGCTCAACGTGTGCCCGATCTCGTTGCTCCTGCGTAAACGAGCAGGAGAACATAACATGTTCCGCGCTATCAACCCCGTTACCGCATTCACAGTCTTCCAATTCTACTTTACCTATCTGTTTAAGAAATTTCCCAAAGTTTCCATGTCCTGTCATTAATTGAGTCATTTCTGGTGTTATTTTCACTAAGATTTCCCGCCTTTCGTTTACCGATTTAATAAAATTGAATGTAACCCGCCCGTTAACCGAATTTGCCCATCCGTTATTCCACCTGACTCTCGCGTCGCCTCTAATTAATCGTTTCGCGTATGAGAACGGTGCTCTATCGTAGACGTTCAAAACTGTTTCCCTCGTGGCTTCTTTCGCAAGTTTATCTGCCCTCTCGTTTCCCTCGTTTCCTACGTGCGCTCGCGTCCAGTGAAACCTAATTGTTTTTCCCCGCGCTTCCCTTATTAATCGGTCTATTTCTAACATTAATTCCGTTGGTTTCCGCATTGATCTAAGTGCATGAAGTGCAGCCTTAGAGTCGGATATAACGTGCCACACACCGTTCTCTTTTTGTTTTATATATTCGACCGCGGCCCTAATTGCAACTAATTCACTCTGGAAGACTGTGCATTTATTACCCAATTTAAGTTTTAAAAAGTCCCTTTTCGCGCCCAGTTTATATACCGCAATGGCCGCGCCGATGCCATGTTCCGTTTTTGACCCGTCTGTAAAAATTGCGTTTTCCGCTTCGAATTCCGCGTCTACTACGTTAAAATCTATTCCGCGATTCTCAGCTGGATGCCTACTTGAATGCCCTCTCTGTTCTATTAATACTATTTCGTCGCCGCGATCTAATTGTCCTGAGTTTCGCGTCCGCCATCGTGAGCTTGTTTCCCTAATTTTTTCCTCTATTGGAATTAAGTCCGCAATAATTAGTGCCGCATCCGCTGAAACCGTTTTATACGCTGCCGCCGCGCCTATCGCCATTATACGTTGCAACGATCGCAAATTCTTAATTTCTCGTGATTTTAACTTATTTCCCCATATCGCAGAACCATACGTGATAGCCGGTTCTATCGCGCCCAAGTATATTGTCCGCATCGCGTCCCTCGTCAAGCCCCACTTGAGTTTACAAGCCACCCGTAGCTGTTGTGAAATTTTTCGCGCCTTTATGCAAATATAATCTATGTGCTGCCGCCAGCTTAATTTTTCATCGATTACAATACCAAGATATTTAATACTCTCCGCGCAGTGAACAAATGTATCGCCCATTTTAAAATTTGGTCTCGCCTGTTTTAATTTTCCAAAAAAAAGTCCCGTCGTTTTATCCGCGTTGAATTTTAATTTAACTTCCTCGCCCCAACTATTAATAATTTCTAATGCTGAATTTACCGTATTCTTAAGCCCCTTATATTGACCTGACCGTGCAAGTAAAACCGTGTCATCTGCAAACGCAATTATTTCACAGTTATCTGGAATGATTTTCCTCAGAAGTGTCGCGTGAACTATTTTCCAAAAGCCCGGTCCTGATTTTGACCCCTGCGGACAACCTCGTTCGATTTCCCTAATGACCGATTGCCCCGCGTAATCTATTCGCGCCGTACGTTTTTCTAAGAAATCCTTAGTTAATTTAATTAAATTTCCCGGTACGCCCATCCTTCCCAATTCATTAATTATAATCGGCCACCACGTATGATCAAACGCCCCCGCAATATCTAACGAAACTACCGCGCTGTAGTCACCCGCCCGTTTCGCGTTTTCTACAAAATCTATCACTCTCTTTACCGCGTGCACCGTTGTTTTCCCCTTCGTAAAACCGTATTGATTAGCGGCCGTCGCGCCGGTAGTCTCTAGATGATATTCAATCCGTTTGATTAAAATATCATCCAGGATCTTCCCGAGACAGGGAAGCAAACAGATAGGTCTGTAACTTCCCATATCCGCGACGTCCTCTTTCCCTGCTTTTGGAATTAACCTAACGTCTGTGTCTTTCCAACAAGTCGGAAAGACTCCCTCTCCTACGCACATACGTATGCATGCAAAAATTTCCTCGCCTATTATACTCATTGCCCGTTTAACTATTTCGATAGTGATTTTATCGCGCTCTGGTGCTTTTTTTGCACCTATTCCTCTAATCGCGTTATCTAATTCGACACGTGTGAGGTCACAATCGTTTGCGCCCCCCGTGACACACGCCGCCTGTTCACGAATTTCTGTGTGTACCTCACTATCATTAACCGCGTTATCTTCCGGAAAGAATTTATTTAGTAAAGCCGCCGCCGTTTCTTGCATCGTTTTTGTATACGTTCCGTCCGCCAATCTAACATTCGAAATTACATTACGCCGTTTACTGCCCCTAATTACTTTATACGCGCACCCCCGCGGCTCTTCACTAGAAGATTCCGTGCAAAATCGTTTCCATTCATTTAACCGCGTGTCTTTAATTAATTTTTTATACTCGTTGAATTTAGCATAATATTCGCGCTTTTTGTCGTCCCTTTCTACGTCCCCTCGCGACCTATTCCACGCCTTTTTTAATCTACGTACTACTGCTCTCGCGTTATCTATTTCCCTAGTCCACCACGGTACTGATTTCGCGAATTTTTTAATTCGCGGAATCCCTGCCTCGCATGCCCCGACAATTAATTTATTTATTATTTCCGCCGAATTATTAATTCCCTCTCGCGATCGATCAGCTAATGCCCTTATAATCTGATGTCTATTGCTTTCTAAAATTGAATCAAATATTTCCCAGTTCGCCCGTTTGATGCAGAATCCGCGTTTTTCGTTTGAATTATCATTAATCGCGCCTCCAATTTCCCACCTAATTATCCTATGATCTGAAATTTCATTTTCCGTATCTACCGACCATCCATACACCGAGGCCGCGATGTCAACAGAACAAGCTGTCACGTCAATGAAGCTTGTTCGGTCCCCCGGGCCGGCATATATTGGTATATTTCCCGTATTCAATATAATTAATTCGCGTTCGTCTAAAAGTTCCGAAAAAATTCTACCACGTTTGTCCTCCGTAGGGCTGCCCCATAATCCGCATTTCGCATTTGCGTCGATTCCTAGTATAATTTCCCCTTTGTTTGCTAATGACCCTAGCACGTGTCTAAGCTCACTAATGGCTTCTTCGTAATCCTCATCCCTCTTGTTACCTGCGCACGGTAGGTAAGCCGAAATTCCGAAAAATCTTAATGACCCCTTTTGAAATTCTATAACCGTAATTTTCTCCGAACACAAATCTGTTAAAATTACCCCATTAGCCGTACCTGAATTAACGCAAATTGCCGTCCGTGGGCAATTACCTACTTTATAAAAAATATCCATATGTGAGGTGAAGCCTCTTACTCTGCCTCCGCGTATGTTCGGTTCCTGAATAAAACAAATATCTATTCCCTCGTCCGCGATAATTTTCGTTAATAAATTTACCCCTGACATGCTTTTGTTTAAATTAATCTGCGCACACTTCACCAATGAAACAGAATCACTTACCCCGTTAGAATTCGATGTTTGATTAAACATCGTAATCGATGCTGTCGATGTACCGCTCCTCGAATCGCTTCATCGACGGGCAGCGTCGCGATTTGGCGTCGTGGTCAGTCTCGAACTTACGTCCATCCTTAATCGTTTCATTATGTCGCGTGCACACAACACAACACGTTTTGCGGCTCTTGCATTCCTTGAATGCATGGCCGCTTTCACCGCACTTTCCACACACTTGTTCTTTTATTTTACAGTCCGCAGATCTGTGACCGAACCCGTGGCACTGAAAACACTGTAGAATTTCTCTATAGTCTTCCGCGAATACACATTCATAACCAATTTTCAGCGGTCGATCTTGTAGAAGTTTCCTTAGCAAAGCAGGCACTTCCACAACAACAGATTTTGTGTACTTGTTCCTAAAGTTCTTGATATGCCGCCGTACACTAACGTTCTCCTTAAATTCCTCCATAGATTTATAAATGCCACGTACAAATTCGTTTTGTCTGTAAATGGTATCTATTACAGTTTCGGCCGTGGCGTTGACGTCGATTCGGAATAAACGCATCCACGGCTTGCGTTTCTCCACGTTGTTCATTTTTAATTCGGTCTTATTAACAGCCTTTTTAAATTTCTCTAGATCGTTGGCATCCGGACAGTTAATTTTCACGCCTCCATTTTTTGCATAGTCATTTTGGCAATGCTGATTTCATTCTCCACGGGATCAACACACGTCATGATGCGACATTTAACTTGTGCACTTGTTAATTTATCTTCCCCGCATTTAACGATCACCTCGTTTTTCTTTAAAGCACTCACATAGGAGCTCTTAACCTCCTTTCTGGAAACCGGCTTCGCCGTCGCTTTTTCCGCCGGAACTTGCTCCGCCAATTTCTTCTTCATTTTCTCCATATTGTCGTCCGCAGCGTCCAACAACTCGCGCATATTTACCAGCATGCCGCACATTATTAGCATGGTATTTGCCATGCTGTTTACCGTTGCACGTACTTCTTTCCGGTCCGAAACACTAATTGTCGATGACACATCCGGTACAAGTTTCAGGATTTTCTCCTTCATCTCGTTCACATTAGCCGCAAATTGTTCTCCTTTCGTTGCCATTATAGTAACGAAAATTGAACTTATTCACCGCACTCACCGCACTCAGGTAAAAACAGGTAAAATCGCAAAGGTCGCTCAAAGTTAATCCGCTTATAAAAGTGCTCGCCAGGTAGGTGCTTAAGGGAGAGAACACGTCTGCTCCGCTCAAGCTCTGGATCGCAACTGGTAACTTAAGACATTATTTATTTATAAAGCATTACATGATGTATAGCTTATTCTAACTTAAAATTAACTTAAATCTACCCTCCCGCAGGTTAAAGAATAGGTAAAATAAATATCCCTCGTTTTGTAAATCTTTATTCCGCCCAGTACAAATTCCCCGTATAAAACATCCATAATAAAAGACCCCCTCAATATATAGAATTTATTTCACCCTCTCCCGCAAAACACATAAATACATTAAAATCAATTTAGCCGTTCTTCTTTCTTATATCTCTTCTCATCACTGGTCCTCTTCTGCTCTTCTGCGACGATGAGTCCTCTTGTCCTCTTCTACGACGAATAGTCCACTTCTGCGATGTCGCAGCCTCCTTGGTATGTTCTCTTCTTTCTTCTTTCTTCTTTCTTCGTGACGCTCCTCTTCTGCGACGATGTGTCCTCTTCTTTTCTTCTGCGAAGATGGGTCCTCTTGTCCTCTTCTACGAAGTACGATCCTCTTCTGCGATGATGCGTCCTCTTCTTTGTGGTCCTCTTCTTTCTTCAGTGTGGAAAGTGGTATCCCGCGCGCTGCCCGTTCATCACCGTGTTTTGTTTACCGCCGGTATTGAAGTGATTCTGCTTCATATGAGCAGGCACAGATAATTCTCACAAAAGCATGTATAAAATTTAGACCGTTTTCAATGACTCTATTGAGCCCGCAAATAGTTTAAACACGTCCCAGAATTTATTTTCGCGCCTAATATTGACCAGCTCTCCGTAGTTAGCTGGCCATCCTAGTCCAGCCGAGACGAGCTCAACGTGTGCCCGATCTCGTTGCTCCTGCGTAAACGAGCAGGAGAACATAACATGTTCCGCGCTATCAACCCCGTTACCGCATTCACAGTCTTCTAATTCTACTTTACCTATCTGTTTAAGAAATTTCCCAAAGTTTCCATGTCCTGTCATTAATTGAGTCATTTCTGGTGTTATTTTCACTAAGATTTCCCGCCTTTCATTTACCGATTTAATAAAATTGAATGTAACCCGCCCGTTAACCGAATTTGCCCATCCGTTATTCCACCTGACTCTCGCGTCGCCTCTAATTAATCGTTTCGCGTATGAGAACGGTGCTCTATCGTAGACGTTCAAAACTGTTTCCCTCGTGGCTTCTTTCGCAAGTTTATCTGCCCTCTCGTTTCCCTCGTTTCCTACGTGCGCTCGCGTCCAGTGAAACCTAATTGTTTTTCCCCGCGCTTCCCTTATTAATCGGTCTATTTCTAACATTAATTTCGTTGGTTTCCGCATTGATCTAAGTGCATGAAGTGCAGCCTTAGAGTCGGATATAACGTGCCACACACCGTTCTCTTTTTGTTTTATATATTCGACCGCGGCCCTAATTGCAACTAATTCACTCTGGAAGACTGTGCATTTATTACCCAATTTAAGTTTTAAAAAGTCCCTTTCCGCGCCCAGTTTATATACCGCAATGGCCGCGCCGATGCCATGTTCCGTTTTTGACCCGTCTGTAAAAATTGCGTTTTCCGCTTCGAATTCCGCGTCTACTACGTTAAAATCTATTCCGCGATTCTCAGCTGGATGCCTACTTGAATGCCCTCTCTGTTCTATTAATACTATTTCGTCGCCGCGATCTAATTGTCCTGAATTTCGCGTCCGCCATCGTAAGCTTGTTTCCCTAATTTTTTCCTCTATTGGAATTAAGTCCGCAATAATTAGTGCCGCATCCGCTGAAACCGTTTTATACGCTGCCGCCGCGCCTATCGCCATTATACGTTGCACCGATCGCAAATTCTTAATTTCTCGTGATTTTAACTTATTTCCCCATATCGCAGAACCATACGTGATAGCCGGTTCTATCGCGCCCAAGTATATTGTCCGCATCGCGTCCCTCGTCAAGCCCCACGTGAGTTTACAAGCCACCCGTAGCTGTTGTGAAATTTTTCGCGCCTTTATGCAAATATAATCTATGTGCTGCCGCCAGCTTAATTTTTCATCGATTACAATACCAAGATATTTAATACTCTCCGCGCAGTGAACAAATGTATCGCCCATTTTGAAATTTGGTCTCGCCTGTTTTAATTTTCCAAAAAAAAGTCCCGTCGTTTTATCCGCGTTGAATTTTAATTTAACTTCCTCGCCCCAACTATTAATAATTTCTAATGCTGAATTTACCGTATTCTTAAGCCCCTTATATTGACCTGACCGTGCAAGTAAAACCGTGTCATCTGCAAACGCAATTATTTCACAGTTATCTGGAATGATTTTCCTCAGAAGTGTCGCGTGAACTATTTTCCAAAAGCCCGGTCCTGATTTTGACCCCTGCGGACAACCTCGTTCGATTTCCCTAATAACCGATTGCCCCGCGTAATCTATTCGCGCCGTACGTTTTTCTAAGAAATCCTTAGTTAATTTAATTAAATTTCCCGGTACGCCCATCCTTCCCAATTCATTAATTATAATCGGCCACCACGTATGATCAAACGCCCCCGCAATATCTAACGAAACTACCGCGCTGTAGTCACCCGCCCGTTTCGCGTTTTCTACAAAATCTATCACTCTCTTTACCGCGTGCACCGTTGTTTTCCCCTTCGTAAAACCGTATTGATTAGCGGCCGTCGCGCCGGTAGTCTCTAGATGATATTCAATCCGTTTGATTAAAATATCATCCAGGATCTTCCCGAGACAGGGAAGCAAACAGATAGGTCTGTAACTTCCCATATCCGCGACGTCCTCTTTCCCTGCTTTTGGAATTAACCTAACGTCTGTGTCTTTCCAACAAGTCGGAAAGACTCCCTCTCCTACGCACATACGTATGCATGCAAAAATTTCCTCGCCTATTATACTCATTGCCCGTTTAACTATTTCGATAGTGATTTTATCGCGCCCTGGTGCTTTTTTTGCACCTATTCCTCTAATCGCGTTATCTAATTCGACACGTGTGAGGTCACAATCGTTTGCGCCCCCCGTGACACACGCCGCCTGTTCACGAATTTCTGTGTGTACCTCACTATCATTAACCGCGTTATCTTCCGGAAAGAATTTATTTAGTAAAGCCGCCGCCGTTTCTTGCATCGTTTTTGTATACGTTCCGTCCGCCAATCTAACATTCGAAATTACATTACGCCGTTTACTGCCCCTAATTACTTTATACGCGCACCCCCACGGCTCTTCACTAGAAGATTCCGTGCAAAATCGTTTCCATTCATTTAACCGCGTGTCTTTAATTAATTTTTTATACTCGTTGAATTTAGCATAATATTCGCGCTTTTTGTCGTCCCTTTCTACGTCCCCTCGCGACCTATTCCACGCCTTTTTTAATCTACGTACTTCCGCTCTCGCGTTATCTATTTCCCTAGTCCACCACGGTACTGATTTCGCGAATTTTTTAATTCGCGGAATCCCTGCCTCGCATGCCCCGACAATTAATTTATTTATTATTTCCGCCGAATTATTAATACCCTCTCGCGATCGATCAGCTAATGCCCTTATAATCTGATGTCTATTGCTTTCTAAAATTAAATCAAATATTTCCCAGTTCGCCCGTTTGATGCAGAATCCGCGTTTTTCGTTTGAATTATCATTAATCGCGCCTCCAATTTCCCACCTAATTATCCTATGATCTGAAATTTCATTTTCCGTATCTACCGACCATCCATACACCGAGGCCGCGATGTCAACAGAACAAGCTGTCACGTCAATGAAGCTTGTTCGGTCCCCCGGGCCGGCATATGTTGGTATATTTCCCGTATTCAATATAATTAATTCGCGTTCGTCTAAAAGTTCCGAAAAAATTCTACCACGTTTGTCCTCCGTAGGGCTGCCCCATAATCCGCATTTCGCATTTGCGTCGATTCCTAGTATAATTTCCCCTTTGTTTGCTAATGACCCTAGCACGTGTCTAAGCTCACTAATGGCTTCTTCGTAATCCTCATCCCTCTTGTTACCTGCGCACGGTAGGTAAGCCGAAATTCCGAAAAATCTTAATGACCCCTTTTGAAATTCTATAACCGTAATTTTCTCCGAACACAAATCTGTTAAAATTACCCCATTAGCCGTACCTGAATTAACGCAAATTGCCGTCCGTGGGCAATTACCTACTTTATAAAAAATATCCATATGTGAGGTGAAGCCTCTTACTCTGCCTCCGCGTATGTTCGGTTCCTGAATAAAACAAATATCTATTCCCTCGTCCGCGATAATTTTCGTTAATAAATTTACCCCTGACATGCTTTTGTTTAAATTAATCTGCGCACACTTCACCAATGAAACAGAATCACTTACCCCGTTAGAATTCGATGTTTGATTAAACATCGTAATCGATGCTGTCGATGTACCGCTCCTCGAATCGCTTCATCGACGGGCAGCGTCGCGATTTGGCGTCGTGGTCAGTCTCGAACTTACGTCCATCCTTAACCGTGTCATTATGTCGCGTGCACACAACACAACACGTTTTGCGGCTCTTGCATTCCTTGAATGCATGGCCGCTTTCACCGCACTTTCCACACACTTGTTCTTTTATTTTACAGTCCGCAGATCTGTGACCGAACCCGTGGCACTGAAAACACTGTAGAATTTCTCTATAGTCTTCCGCGAATACACATTCATAACCAATTTTCAGCGGTCGATCTTGTAGAAGTTTCCTTAGCAAAGCAGGCACTTCCACAACGACAGATTTTGTGTACTTGTTCCTAAAGTTCTTGATATGCCGCCGTACACTAACGTTCTCCTTAAATTCCTCCATAGATTTATAAATGCCACGTACAAATTCGTTTTGTCTGTAAATGGTATCTATTACAGTTTCGGCCGTGGCGTTGACGTCGATTCGGAATAAACGCATCCACGGCTTGCGTTTCTCCACGTTGTTCATTTTTAATTCGGTCTTATTAACAGCCTTTTTAAATTTCTCTAGATCGTTGGCATCCGGACAGTTAATTTTCACGCCTCCATTTTTTAGCATAGTCATTTTGGCAATGCCGATTTCATTCTCCACGGGATCAACACACGTCATGATGCGACATTTAACTTGTGCACTTGTTAATTTATCTTCCCCGCATTTAACGATCACCTCGTTTTTCTTTAAAGCACTCACATAGGAGCTCTTAACCTCCTTTCTGGAAACCGGCTTCGCCGTCGCTTTTTCCGCCGGAACTTGCTCCGCCAATTTCTTCTTCATTTTCTCCATATTGTCGTCCGCAGCGTCCAACAACTCGCGCATATTTACCAGCATGCCGCACATTATTAGCATGGTATTTGCCATGCTGTTTACCGTTGCACGTACTTCTTTCCGGTCCGAAACACTAATTGTCGATGACACATCCGGTACAAGTTTCAGGATTTTCTCCTTCATCTCGTTCACATTAGCCGCAAATTGTTCTCCTTTCGTTGCCATTATAGTAACGAAAATTGAACTTATTCACCGCACTCACCGCACTCAGGTAAAAACAGGTAAAATCGCAAAGGTCGCTCGAAGTTAATCCGCTTATAAAAGTGCTCGCCAGGTAGGTGCTTAAGGGAGAGAACACGTCTGCTCCGCTCAAGCTCTGGATCGCAACTGGTAACTTAAGACATCAGGGCGGTGGCCAAGGAAGTCGGAATCCGCCAAGGAGTGTGTAACAACTCACCTGACGAAGTTACTAGCCCTGAAAATGGATGGCGCTAAAGCGTTATGCTTATACTCGACCGTCAGCGGCATGTGCGGTATACGGCCACTACTCGTAGTGGCCGGCCATGAAGCCCTGACGAGTAGGAGGGTCGCGGCGGTGTGCGCAGAAGGATTGGGCGTGGGCCCGTCTGGAGCCGCCGTCGGTGCAGATCTTGGTGGTAGTAGCAAATACTCCAGCGAGGCCCTGGAGGACTGACGTGGAGAAGGGTTTCGTGTGAACAGCCGTTGCACACGAGTCAGTCGATCCTAAGCCCTAGGCGAAAGCCGATGTTGATGTTGGTGTATCTCAATGGCGATGACATTTTATAAACATATATGTTACATTGTTGATAAAAATCACACCCAACGGGCGAAAGGGAATCCGGTTCCTATTCCGGAACCCGGTAAGTCGTGCCCTCGCAAGAGAGTTCGTCGGGGCAACCCAAAAAGACCTGGAGACGCCGTCGGGAGATCCGGAAAGAGTTTTCTTTTCTGTATGAGCGTTCGAGTTCCATGGAATCCTCTAGCACCTCTAGCAGGGAGATATGGTTTGGAACGCGAAGAGCACCGCAGTTGCGGCGGTGTCCGGATCTTCCCCTCGGACCTTGAAAATCCAGGAGAGTATCCTGCCGGTTCGTACCCATATCCGCAGCAGGTCTCCAAGGTGAACAGCCTCTAGTCGATAGAATAATGTAGGTAAGGGAAGTCGGCAAATTGGATCCGTAACTTCGGGATAAGGATTGGCTCTGAGGACCGGGGCGTGTCGGGCTTGGTCGGGAAGCGGGTCCTGGCTGACGTGCCGGGCCTGGGCGAGGGGACGCGTGCATTAGCGCGCGCCGATCCGAGCTCGGTCCCGTGCCTTGGCCTCCCGCGGAACTTCCTTGCTGCGAGGCCCGCGCGTGCGCACTCGGTGGCTCTGCTGCTGGCGTGCGTGTGCCGGTGTCCTCTTCGGCCGCCATTCAACGGTCAGCTCAGAACTGGCACGGACTTGGGGAATCCGACTGTCTAATTAAAACAAAGCATTGCGATGGCCCAAGCGGGTGTTGACGCAATGTGATTTCTGCCCAGTGCTCTGAATGTCAACGTGAAGAAATTTAAGCAAGCGCGGGTAAACGGCGGGAGTAACTATGACTCTCTTAAGTGCTGTCGTGCGAGACGGACGTGTTTATTAATTCGCTCCGTACCTGCCTTAACCTAGTCTTCTATCGGGGGCCTGCCCCAGCGCTCCGCTAACTACGTATTGAAAATCTGTAAGGGGGCCCTCCGTCGACGCGACACGAAATCTTCTAAGTCCAGGACTGGTGAGTCGTCGAGTCCCTCTGTACCCGTCCTTACCCAAAGTCAAGCCCTATCGCCCCCACACGAGACCTTTCCCCCGGACCCCCCCTTTTGCACTTACCCCTCACCCTACAATAGTCTCCCCACGAAACCTTCCCCCCCCCACCCCCCCTGAGTATTTACCCCTCACCCTACATTTTGTTCCTCTGCCTCCCCTCTGTCATAATATCCAACCCCCAACCTTCCCCCGGCCTCCGCTTCCCCTCGGCGACAAACTGAAAATCGGCGCCTCCACCATCAAATTTTTGTTTTCTCAAAAATTTTCAAATAACGTCGTGGTGAGGTCCTTAACATTTTTCTTTACCTAAGAAGCCTCGTCGGCACTCCCTGAACTCTTCAGGATGAGCAAGAAACCAGGCCCAAGTCAACATTCATTTGGGACAGGAGGTGCTAACCAGCCTCCCCCACCGGCAGTTGCCGGTCCCTCAACGGGACGCCCCCAAACCTCTCGAAGGCTCAGTACCGATAGTAGTACCGGTACCAGGGGCCCCCAATCCAGCAGACCATCAGCTGCTTCTGGATCCGGACACCCGTGTCCCCTTTGCAAGCGGGTGTTCTCCTCCAAGGCTACATGCGTCCTCCATTCCCGTGCCTGCGGCAAGGAGGAGAAAATAAAGTGCAGCTATTGTTCCCGGCAATTCGGCTCCGCCAATCTCGTGCGTCAACATGAGTCTCGGACGCACCCCCTCGAATATAAGAGGGCATTAGAGGCTAAACTTCCTGCTCCCGACTCGGTAATCTACACAAAGCTAGCCGACATAGAGGCTAGGTCGAAAAAGGGAGCAAAATTCTTCGGGGCCATGAAGACAGCCACCGGGTTGACTGAACATCAAATCCGGTACAGGAGGGAATCCGCAATCTATAAGAAATATCTGGAGAATGCGAGGAAAGAGGTTGAAAAGGAGTCGCGCCAACTCTTCTTCGGCGGCCCGTCACTTCTTAAACGCCCTGCTCCTCCAGTATCCCAGCCACAGGCAGAACCTTCTACCTCTTCTGCCGCTCCCTCCTCCCCTGCTGCTTCCCGCCCCCTGTAGCTCGCCCCGAGCTCCCAAGCTCAAGGACCCCGTCTAAGCCGCATGTCAGGAACACCAGCCCTCGCACCCCGTTGGCACCTACCATCATCTGCGCCAAAAGAGGGCGCATTATATCCCCGGAGGATAGCACCAGCCGGCCAACTCCAAAGAGGGCAAGGGCGCCGAACCCTCACACAGCCCCTTCGCCAATTTCCGAGTCGGCCCTCCCTGGAACCTCCTGCAAGAGAACAGCTACACCGCCCGACCCACCGCCAGCCACGCGTCCACGACTGGCCACCATGCACCGGGAGCCCAGGATCAGTCCTAAACGCCCCCCGCTTGGCTCCACAAACCTAAGGAGATCGCATAGTTGTACCGCTATTGCATCCTCTTCTAATAATTCTACTTTTTTAGATTGCATCTCCACCTGCAGCGAATGCCTGCCAGAAGAGAGGAAGGTTGATGTCAGATCCTGTCTGGTCGCTACGGATGAAGATCTTCCGGCTGCTCTCGATCGGCTGATCTCGGCCACTTTTGGACCCCTTCCTAAACCCAAAACACAAAAGCCTTCTGCCCCTGCCGGCGCGCCCCCCCCAGACTCTAGCCTGTCGGGGAGGCGCCGGCGGCCGCAGGATTATAAAAAGGCACAAGATCTATACAACAAGGATCGGGGTCAGTTGATCGAGAGGATCCTGGGGGGCTCTCCGCTTACCGCACCGGACATCATTCCACCCATGTCAGCGGTCGAGGAGTTCTACGGATCAATTCTCGAGTCTCCATCTCCGCCCGATAACGACCCATACCTCGCCTCGACCATAGACTATGGGGGTCTCTTCGTCCCCGTCCTACCAGAGGAGGTCATGTCCGCATGCAAGTCTTGGAAAGCTGCTGCCCCTGGTGTCGATGGCATCACCGTCGCCACCATCAAGCACACATGCCCACACCTTTTGGCCATCCTGTTCAACCTGGTCTTACTAAGGTCAGTATCACCACCTTCCTGGAAACTTCTGCGGACTGTCCTCCTCCCTAAGGGCGGGGACCGTAGCGTCCCATAACAATCGCATCTGCACTCCAACGCCTCCTGCACCGTATTCTGCTGGCACGACTATCGTCCGATATCACGTTAAACCCATCCCAACGAGGGTTCATTAATACTGACGGGACGATCATCAACAGTACCCTGGTCCATTTTTACATCGCCGGCAAGTCATACAATGTAGTAGCGTTGGACGTCCGCAAGGCCTTTGATACGGTTTCGCACCACTCCATCCAGAGAGCCCTCCTCAAGTTTAACATCCCATCTGGTTTAATAAGGTATATCATGGAATCTCTGGGTGGATGTTCGACCACACTCAAATGTGGTGCTGCCGTATCGAAGTCCTTGAGGATCCATCGCGGAGTGAAGCAGGGTGACCCTTTGTCGCCGTTCCTGTTCAACTTGGTCATGGACGAGCTCCTCTCCGAGCTGGGTTCATCAGGCACGGGTGGGTCCTTGGGAAGCAACGGTACTAGGTGCCCTGTCCTCGCGTACGCGGACGATCTTATCATCCTTGAGGACAGGGACGCTGATGTGCCGCTTGCCCTGAACACGGCTGCCGACTTTCTCGAACGAAGGGGGATGGGGATTAATCCCCTAAAATCTAACTCCATTTCGGCTGCCGTCGTCCGGGGTAAGAGCATCCCAAGAACCCGTCCGTGCTTCCAGCTCGCCGGGAGGAGCTTGCCTGTGACCACTGACGAGAATGCCTTCCGCTATCTGGGCCATATGGTGGACCCTTCGGGGATCAGGAAACCTACCTTATTTAACCTTTCAAGGTGGTTGCCTGCTCTCCGTAGGGCCCCCCTGAAG
>CAXAKX010000874.1:65000-91115 GCA_963969525.1 Ontholestes murinus
AGCGAAATTTCGATCGACACGAAATAATTACGAAATTTTTACCACGGTTCACATTTATTTCCGCTCGTCGATGTGTCCTTTCGTATCGCGTAAGCGAATTAACGAAAATTTTATTTTAATAAAATTAAAATAATTTCTGCCGTTATTCTGTACCTGTGTACGAAAAATATATATGTGAGGCGGTCGGTCGGTGTGCACGATGCCAAAAGCGTTATTCGGTACGGGCGCGCGAAATAATTGTACGCGGCGGTCGGTCGGTGTGCACGATGCTAAAAGCGTTATTCGGTACCTGTGTGCGAAAAACCTAAAGTCGAACGTTTTGACTTCGGTCCGCTTTATTTCCACTCGCCGATCTGTCCTTTCGCATCGCGTAAGCGAATTAACGAAAATTTTATTTTATTAAAATAAAAATAATTTCTGCCGTTATTCGGTACCTGTGTACGAAAAACATATATATGAGGCGGTCGGTCGGTGCGAATAAGCGAATTGACGAAAATTTTATTTTAATATAATAAAAATAATTTCTGCCGTTATTCGGTACCTGTGTACGAAAAACATATATATGAGGCGGTCGGTCGGTGCGAATAAGCGAATTGACGAAAATTTTATTTTAATATAATAAAAATAATTTCTTCCGTTATTCGGCACCTGTGTACGAAAAACATATATATGAGGCGGTCGGTCGGTGCGAATAAGCGAATTGACGAAAATTTTATTTTAATAAAATAAAAATAATTTCTGCCGTTATTCCGTACCTATGTACGAAAAATATATATGTGAGGCGGTCGGTCGGTGTGCACGATGCCAAAAGCGTTATTCGGTACGGGCGTGCGAAATAATTGTACGCGGCGGTCGGTCGGTGTGCACGATGCTAAAAGCGTTATTCGGTACCTGTGTGCGAAAAACCTAAAGTCGAACGTTTTGACTTCGGTCCGCTTTATTTCCACTCGCCGATCTGTCCTTTCGCATCGTGCAAGCGAATTAACGAAAATTTTATTTTAATAAAATAAAAATAATTTCTGCCGTTATTCCGTACCTATGTACGAAAAATATATATGTGAGGCGGTCGGTCGGTGTGCACGATGCCAAAAGCGTTATTCGGTACGGGCGTGCGAAATAATTGTACGCGGCGGTCGGTCGGTGTACACGATGCTAAAAGCGTTATTCGGTACCTGTGTGCGAAAAACCTAAAGTCGAACGTCTTCACTTCGGTCCGCTTTATTTCCACTCGCCGATCTGTCCTTTCGCATCGCGTAAGCGAATTAACGAAAATTTTATTTTATTAAAATAAAAATAATTTCTGCCGTTATTCGGTACCTGTGTACGAAAAACATATATATGAGGCGGTCGGTCGGTGCGAATAAGCGAATTGACGAAAATTTTATTTTAATATAATAAAAATAATTTCTGCCGTTATTCGGTACCTGTGTACGAAAAACATATATATGAGGCGGTCGGTCGGTGCGAATAAGCGAATTGACGAAACTTTTATTGTAATATAATAAAAATAATTTCTTCCGTTATTCGGCACCTGTGTACGAAAACCATATATATGAGGCGGTCGGTCGGTGCGAATAAGCGAATTGACGAAAATTTTATTTTATTAAAATAAAAATAATTTCTGCCGTTATTCGGTACCTGTGTACGAAGAACATATATATGAGGCGGTCGGTCGGTGCGAATAAGCGAATTGACGAAAATTTTATTTTATTAAAATAAAAATAATTTCTGCCGTTATTCGGTACCTGTGTACGAAAAGCATATATATGAGGCGGTCGGTCGGTGTGCACGATGCTAAAAGCGTTATTCGGTACGGGCGGGCGAAAAACTTATATGCGGCGGTCGGTCGGTGTGCACGATGCCGAGAGCGTTATTCGGTACCTGTGTGCGAGAGACATATATATATGGTGGTGCACGGTGCGATGAGCGAATTTTCATTTTACGCAAATAAAGTCGAGTATTACGCTTCGTTTCGTCTTGTTTCACACACAAATGATATTTTCGGGCAGTGCTAAGTGGAAAAATAAAAATAAAATTTCTCGCCGTTATTCTGTACAAATATGCATCAAACAGCTGTATGGGCGGTGCAGGTCGAAAGCGTTATTCGGTACCGGTGTGCGAAAAACCTAATGTCGAACGTTTTAACTTCGGTCCGCTTTATTTCCACTCGCCGATGTGTCCTTTCGTATCGAGTAAGCGAATTAACGAAAATTTTATTTTAATAAAATAAAAATAATTTCTGCCGTTATTCGATACCTATGTACGAGAAACATATATATGAGGCGGTCGGTCGGTCGGTCGGTCGGCGCGCACGATGCTAAAAGCGTTATTCGGTACGGGCGTGCGAAAAACTTATATGCGGCGGTCGGTCGGTGCGCACGATGCCGAAAGCGTTATTCGGTACCTGTGTGCGAGAGACACATATATGGTGGTGCACGGTGCGATGAGCGAATTTTCGATTTACGCAAATAAAGTCGAGTATTACGCTTCGTTTCGTCTTGTTTCACACACAAATGATATTTTCGGGCAGCGCTAGGTGGAAAAATAAAAATTTAATTTCTCGCCGTTATTCTGTACAAATATGCATCAAACAGCTATATGGGTGGTGCAGGTCGTTCGGGTGAAAAGTGGAAGATTGAAAAAGAACGACCAGGCGAGCAGTATATGTATATATATCGCAAAGAAACGCCGAAATAAATATCCTTTTGGCTTTAATAAACCGTCGCATGGGTAAAATAAAATTTTTAACAAATTTTTGCCCTATGCGACGGACGGAGAGACGAACGACGAACAACGGCGGGCGACGACACACGGCAACGGGCGACGACACAACAACCAGTGTAGTGTAATGCCATTATATACGTTACGTGTAATAAGTCGGCCGGCGTGTTTTTAGTTTTTATCTCTTGTGGGGGAACGCGAGGTCTCAGTGTGTTCACCAAGCTGCTACTTCTCTAGTATTATATATAATATATAATAAGAAGATGTGTGTGGTTTTGCGTGTTCGGTGTGCCTCATATAATCGTTCCCCATCATATTAATACACATAAAATATCATCATCGTCTGTTGAAAATAAAATCACGGCCTCACGTGTCTGGACAGTTCGATGTATTTAATATAAAACGACGACGAACCGGAGAGACGAACGACGAACAACGGCGGGCGACGACACACGGCAACGGGCGACGACACAACAACCAGTGTAGTGTAATGCCATTATATACGTTACGTGTAATAAGTCGGCCGGCGTGTTTTTAGTTTTTATCTCTTGTGGGGGAACGCGAGGTCTCAGTGTGTTCACCAAGCTGCTACTTCTCTAGTATTATATATAATATATAATAAGAAGATGTGTGTGGTTTTGCGTGTTCGGTGTGCCTCATATAATCGTTCCCCATCATATTAATACACATAAAATATCATCATCGTCTGTTGAAAATAAAATCACGGCCTCACGTGTCTGGACAGTTCGATGTATTTAATATAAAACGACGACGAACCGGAGAGACGAACGACGAACAACGGCGGGCGACGACACACGGCAACGGGCGACACAACAACACCAGTGTAGTAGTGTAATGCCATTATATACGTTACGTGTAATAAGTCGGCCGGCGTGTTTTTAGTTTTTATCTCTTGTGGGGGAACGCGAGGTCTCAGTGTGTTCACCAAGCTGCTACTTCTCTAGTATTATATATAATATATATAAAAAGAAGATGTGTGTGGTTTTGCGTGTTCGGTGTGCCTCATATAATCGTTCCCCATCATATTAATACACATAAAATATCATCATCGTCTGTTGAAAATAAAATCACGGCCTCACGTGTCTGGACAGTTCGATGTATTTAATAAAACGACGACGAAACCGGAGAGACGAACGACGAACAACGGCGGGCGACGACACACGGCAACGGGCGACACAACAACACCAGTCCAGTGTAGTAGTGTAATGCCATTATATACGTTACGTGTAGTAAGTCGGCCGGCGTGTTTTTAGTTTTATCTCTTGTTTGTGGGGGAACGCCGAGGTCTCAGTGTTGCACCAATCTGCTACTCTATTATAATATATAATAAGATGTGTGTGGTTTGTGTGTCGGTTGTGCCTCATACAAAAATCGTTCCCCGTATTTTACTACATATATAAATATATATCATCATCGTGTTATTATCGTCTGTTGAAAATAAAATCACGGCCTCGCCGTGTCTGGACAGTTCGATGTTTTAATAAAACGAGACGCGAGAAATCAGTTGCCGCCCGAGGAAATTTTTTTCTTGTCTCTCACCCACCATATATATATATACCGTCTGTTGAATATAAAATCACGGCCTCGCCGTGTCCGGACAGTTCGGTGTTGAAAACTCTAACAAGTAGTTTGAACCTGTCCGAATAGCACGTTCGCGGGACCCATTTCGTATGTTCGTTAATTCGTTTATGCGTATGGCCCTTATGCGAGCAGCGTGTTTTGACTGGAACCCACGTCCTCTAAAAAAACGGTCACAAACACCAACAACAACATATGCTGCATGCAGCACATCTCTATCGTCTGTTGAATATAAAATCACGGCCTCGCCGTGTCCGGACAGTTCGATGCTAAATAAAACTCTAACAGGTAGTTTGAACCTGTCCGAATAGCACGTTCGCGGGACCCATTTCGTATATTCGTTTATGCGTATGGCCCTTATGCGAGCAACATGTAGACTGAACATGTAATATTTTTAAAGTAGCGGTGCGTAAAAACTCCGTGAAAATTCAAATGCAATAACTCACCGAATTCCGAGCGAGAATGAAAACTTATGTTGATTGAAATATATATATCATCATAAAGTCAGACGTTCGGGGGACCCGAGCGCGTGGTCCCCTTGGCCGAGACGATGATTTTCAATCTAACGAACAATGATGTTTTTTGTAGTGTGTGTAAGCCTTGGCGAGATGTGAAACTTATAAAATTTCTCTTCTCTCTCATGCCATATATATGATATATTGATGCATTTCGGAGTTGTGTGGACCGAGAGTCTCTCCACTCCTATTCTTGGTGTTCACACCGCCGGCCGGCCGCCGTGTGCTCGTGTACATGTGCCGTCGTGTGCTGACGTGTGTGTCTCCGGGCGCATTATCAAACGAAAAAATTCGTGGGTCTGCATAAATGTGTGAACATCTAGTCGCAATATCGCCGTAGCACAACCGCCGCCCCGCGTTTCGTGTCTTTTACACAAGTTGCATCACGTCCACCGTCTTGACCCCGCCACAGGGGCGGGATAGGTGTTTTACTGGCGTGCTCTGTATACCAATGGAGTGACACGTTAACGTCGGGGGTCCGTGCACGCGTAAACCGGGATATGTGCGATGTTCCGTTCAGCAGAGAGCAGAATTACGAATTCTTGGTGTTCACACCGCCGGCCGGCCGCCGTGTGCTCGTGTACATGTGCCGTCGTGTGCTGACGTGTGTGTCTCCGGGCGCATTATCAAACAAAAAAAGTCGTGGGTCTGCATAAATGTGTGAACGTCTAGTCGTAATATCGCCGTAGCACAACCGCCGCCCCGCGTTTCGTGTCTTTTACACAAGTTGCATCACGTCCACCGTCTTGACCCCGCCACAGGGGCGGGATAGGTGTTTTACTGGCGTGCTCTGTATACCAATGGAGTGACACGTTAACGTCGGGGGTCCGTGCACGCGTAAACCGGGATATGTGCGATGTTCCGTTCAGCAGAGCAGAATTTCGAACCACCTCTTTATTATAAATAAATGAGCTCGTCGTTACACCGGGCGCGCGCGCGCGTAAGCGCCGCCGCTCGAGTGTGCGCGACTAAACACAGCTCCCTGGTTGATCCTGCCAGTAGTCATATGCTTGTCTCAAAGATTAAGCCATGCATGTCTCAGTACAAGCCAAATTAAGGTGAAACCGCGAAAGGCTCATTAAATCAGTTATGGTTCCTTAGATCGTACCACTTATCCTTGGATAACTGTGGTAATTCTAGAGCTAATACATGCAAACAGAGTTCCGACCGGAGACGGAAGGAGCGCTTTTATTAGATCAAAACCAATCGGTGTCGGACGCGAGTCCGTTCATCGTACAACTTGGTGAATCTGAATAACTTATTGCTGATCGCACGGTCTCGCACCGGCGACGCATCTTTCAAATGTCTGCCTTATCAACTGTCGATGGTAGGTTCTGCGCCTACCATGGTTGTAACGGGTAACGGGGAATCAGGGTTCGATTCCGGAGAGGGAGCCTGAGAAACGGCTACCACATCCAAGGAAGGCAGCAGGCGCGCAAATTACCCACTCCCGGCACGGGGAGGTAGTGACGAAAAATAACGATACGGGACTCATCCGAGGCCCCGTAATCGGAATGAGAACACTCTAAACCTTTTAACGAGGATCAATTGGAGGGCCAGTCTGGTGCCAGCAGCCGCGGTAATTCCAGCTCCAATAGCGTATATTAAAGTTGTTGCGGTTAAAAAGCTCGTAGTCGAATCTGTGTCCCGCGCCGCCGGTTCATCGCTCGCGGTGTCCAACTGGCGTGCCCGCGGGACGTCCTGCCGGTGAGCTTAGCCCGCGAGGGCGGCTCAACTTGAAATCCCATCGCGGTGCTCTTCACTGAGTGTCGAGGTGGGCCGGCACGTTTACTTTGAACAAATTAGAGTGCTTAAAGCAGGCTAAAACTTCGCCTGAATACTTAGTGCATGGAATAATAGAATAGGACCTCGGTTCTATTTTGTTGGTTTTCGGAACCCCGAGGTAATGATTAATAGGAACGGATGGGGGCATTCGTATTGCGACGTTAGAGGTGAAATTCTTGGATCGTCGCAAGACGGACTAAAGCGAAAGCATTTGCCAAAAACGTTTTCATTGATCAAGAACGAAAGTTAGAGGTTCGAAGGCGATCAGATACCGCCCTAGTTCTAACCATAAACGATGCCAGCCAGCGATCCGCCGACGTTCCTCCGATGACTCGGCGGGCAGCTTCCGGGAAACCAAAGCTTTTGGGTTCCGGGGGAAGTATGGTTGCAAAGCTGAAACTTAAAGGAATTGACGGAAGGGCACCACCAGGAGTGGAGCCTGCGGCTTAATTTGACTCAACACGGGAAACCTCACCAGGCCCAGACACCGGAAGGATTGACAGATTGACAGATTTCAAGTTGAGCCGCCCGCGAGGGCGGCTCAACTTGAAATCCCATCGCGGTGCTCTTCACTGAGTGTCGAGGTGGGCCGGCACGTTTACTTTGAACAAATTAGAGTGCTTAAAGCAGGCTAAAACTTCGCCTGAATACTTAGTGCATGGAATAATAGAATAGGACCTCGGTTCTATTTTGTTGGTTTTCGGAACCCCGAGGTAATGATTAATAGGAACGGATGGGGGCATTCGTATTGCGACGTTAGAGGTGAAATTCTTGGATCGTCGCAAGACGGACTAAAGCGAAAGCATTTGCCAAAAACGTTTTCATTGATCAAGAACGAAAGTTAGAGGTTCGAAGGCGATCAGATACCGCCCTAGTTCTAACCATAAACGATGCCAGCCAGCGATCCGCCGACGTTCCTCCGATGACTCGGCGGGCAGCTTCCGGGAAACCAAAGCTTTTGGGTTCCGGGGGAAGTATGGTTGCAAAGCTGAAACTTAAAGGAATTGACGGAAGGGCACCACCAGGAGTGGAGCCTGCGGCTTAATTTGACTCAACACGGGAAACCTCACCAGGCCCAGACACCGGAAGGATTGACAGATTGAGAGCTCTTTCTTGATTCGGTGGGTGGTGGTGCATGGCCGTTCTTAGTTGGTGGAGTGATCTGTCAGGTTAATTCCGATAACGAACGAGACTCTAGCCTGCTAACTAGGCGTACTTTCGACATCTCAAAGGTCGGCGTCGGTATCGTCACGGTCGTGCAAACGGTCGTGCGTGCCGCTCGTTTGATTTTTACTGTCGGCGTACAATCAATTCTTCTTAGAGGGACAAGTGGCTTTTAGCCGCACGAGAATGAGCAATAACAGGTCTGTGATGCCCTTAGATGTTCTGGGCCGCACGCGCGCTACACTGAAGGAGACAGCGTGTCCTCCCTGGCCGAAAGGTCCGGGTAACCCGCTGAACCTCCTTCGTGCTAGGGATTGGGGCTTGCAATTGTTCCCCATGAACGAGGAATTCCCAGTAAGCGCGAGTCATAAGCTCGCGTTGATTACGTCCCTGCCCTTTGTACACACCGCCCGTCGCTACTACCGATTGAATGATTTAGTGAGGTCTTCGGACCGGTACTCGGTGACGTTTCGACGTTCGTCGATGTTGCTGGGAAGATGACCAAACTTGATCATTTAGAGGAAGTAAAAGTCGTAACAAGGTTTCCGTAGGTGAACCTGCGGAAGGATCATTAACGTATTTTTGTGTCGCACAATATATGTGTGTACGCGAAACAGATACACTGACGATCTGACGTTCGGCTTCTCGCATCTGAAAAACTCGTATATTTATATACGTAGAACTGATGCGTCGAAGCGTATTACTCACACTGTATTTTTGTACACACAACAACACACTGTGTGTGTACTCTATATACGAACCGGACGTTCGCATCTCTCTCGTTTTGACCGACCGATCGACGATATCATACCAGATATGATATATCCGATCTCGGTTGACTCGTGTGGCTGATCCGTCGTCTGTTTGAAAGAAACATAAAAAGACACTGAAGTTTTGGGAGTATATATCCCATTCTTCCAGAGAGGGATGCTCGCATCGCGCCGCCTTACTACGGATGCATTCTGTATGGGCGCGCGCGCGGTCCGTCATCCGTTATAACAAACATATTTATTTTAAATAAAATATACTACCGATTGTAACCACCAGAGAGATAATATTACATATATATATTATATATACATATACAAATAATAAATATTGGCACAAACAAACAAACAAACAAACAAACAAAAACGAGCACGGACGATGTACGTACGCGTACACGTGCTGCGTCTCATGGGACCGCTCGTAGGAAGGCCGAGCGGTCCTCAGTCACCCGCCATCTGAAATGTTTGTTGATGCGGTGTGGCACTGGGTGTTCGCATCTCGAGATTCGAGAAAATACAACAAACACGATAATAATGTGCGTTGTATGTGTATCTTATCGACGAGAGATCCGTCACCTTGCTTTTACATATAAAAATATATATATATATATATATTAATATAATACATTGTGCGATATGTACGAAGACATATGTCGAGAAAACACACGTTGGGTGTTCGCATCTCGAATTGCCGAGATCCGTCATCTGTTTTTGTTCCGGGCACCCTGGTTTTGTTACGGTTGTTTTATAACGCTTCACTGTGTAAATTCAACTGTAAAATGGGTTTTGAATGTATTTCGCCCGGCCACACTTTATTTCTCGAAAATGTCGACAATTTTTCTGTTTACGACGATAAAACACAATAGTATCCGCCTGTTGGAGAAAAAGTATATGCGCAGTTAGTATTTGGGGGATGTGTCGGAGTCGTGGTCCGGTATCAGTGGTACCGTTCGCCCGGACACAAGCGGTGAGTGTTGTACACAAACACGCGCGCACACTTGGTCATCGCCGGTGTAATAACCAACCGCGCCGAGAGCGCGGGGCGGTCCTGTGCCAGTGGTGTACTCACGAACGCACGCTTGTTCGGCGATTCGAGACGACGATTCCAAGGAATACACGACTCTGGCCGCTAGTCACACACCACCACTAGTAGTAGTAGTAGGTGTATGGCCCGGCGCCTCCTCGAAAACTGTCCGTTGCGAAAATTTTGTCGACAGTGGGTGAACGTGCACGCACACATTTCACACACATTATTAATAATGTCAGTCACCAAGTGTTGTAGAATACAAGATCGGAGGTTCGCCTCTGACTCGTTTCTCAAAACGCTCTAGTACACTACCCTGAACGGTGAATCACTTGGCTCGTGGGTCGATGAAGAACGCAGCTAATTGCGCGTCTTATTGTGAACTGCAGGATACATGAACATCGACATTTCGAACGCACATTGCGGTCCTTGGATACTGTTCCTGGACCATTCCTGGCTGAGGGTCGTTTCTATTTCCAAGACTGTCCGGTTCTCTAACGCACTGTCCGTGGCACTTTCGCGCTGAAAAACGCTCGTGGTGTGTGTGATGTGCGTTTGTGGGGAACGTCGGGACCAAATTGGAGGTTCGCTGTTTTTCGTCTCGACGAAAGATCCGTCCTCTTAAATCAAAAACTGTCGTTTGACTAAACGAACGAACGAACCGTGTTTTCGCTTGCGTTAACACACGCTAGAGAGAGGTGAGGTCGTCCTTACCGGCGTACAGACGAGATGATCGTCGTCGTCGTCGACGTCTCGAGACACTCGAGATGAGGCGATGTGACGGTCGTCAAGTTCGTCCGCGGAGAACACCGGTCGTCGTTTCCTAGAAAAAATATATATATTATATATGTATATGAAATTCTGAGGACGTCTGGCCGTGCGTGTACACCGTGTGTTTACGCGTTTGAGCGTTCCGCACCGCACACTCTCTTAACATAATATATATACACATATATTTGATTCAGACCTCAGAGCAGGTGGGAGTACCCGCTGAATTTAAGCATATTACTAAGCGGTGGAAAAGAAACTAACCAGGATTCCCTTAGTAGCGGCGAGCGAACAGGGAAAAGCCCAGCACCGAATCCCGCGGCCGTCTTACGCGTTGTCGCCGGGAAATGTGGTGTTAGGGAGGATCCGTCATCCCGAGGTCGTACGGTGCGTCCAAGTCCTTCTTGAACGGGGCCACTACCCATAGAGGGTGCCAGGCCCGTAGCGATCGCCGTCGACAGCGGGAGGATCTCTCCTCAGAGTCGGGTTGCTTGAGAGTGCAGCCCTAAGTGGGTGGTAAACTCCATCTAAGGCTAAATATAACCACGAGACCGATAGCGAACAAGTACCGTGAGGGAAAGTTGAAAAGAACTTTGAAGAGAGAGTTCAATAGTACGTGAAACCGTTCAGGGGTAAACCTGAGAAACCCGAAAGGTCGAATGGGGAGATTCAGCGTGTCTCGTCTGCTCTGGAGTGTTGGGCGCTTGTGAGACGGTCACGGACCTCGGTCCGACGATCGCTCCGTCCTCTCTCTGTTTTCGGGGTGACGAACTCGTGCACTTCTCCCCTAGTAGGACGTCGCGACCCGTTGGGTGCAGGCCTAAGGATCGGGGTGGAGACCGAGTGGCGCCTTCGGGCCGTTTCCGTTCGGACCCCCGTCTCCCGGCCTGCTCGCCCGACGGTATAGCAGTGGCGCGGGGCCGCGATACTTAATTCGCGTCCGGCCCCCGTCGCAAGTGCTTGCGGATATCTGGTGGGCGTCTGGGGACTCGTGCCTCGACTCCGCCGGACCCGTTCGACTGCTGGCGACGGTGTCCTCGGACAGACTCCGTTTATACGCCCGTCGGCGACGCTTTAGCTTTGGGTACTTTCAGGACCCGTCTTGAAACACGGACCAAGGAGTCTAGCATGTTCGCGAGTCATTGGGACTTAGCGAAACCTAAAGGCGTAATGAAAGTGAAGGCCGTGCCTAGCGCGTGCCTAGGGAAGACGTGCGGGACTACGATCCCGCGCTGCACTCCCGGGGCGTCTCGTGCTCATTGCGAGCTGAGGCGCACCAAGAGCGTACATGCTGGGACCCGAAAGATGGTGAACTATGCCTGGTCAGGACGAAGTCAGGGGAAACCCTGATGGAGGTCCGTAGCGATTCTGACGTGCAAATCGATCGTCGGAACTGGGTATAGGGGCGAAAGACCAATCGAACTATCTAGTAGCTGGTTCCCTCCGAAGTTTCCCTCAGGATAGCTGGCGCTCCGGTGAGCGAGTCTCATCCGGTAAAGCGAATGATTAGAGGCATTGGGGTCGAAACGACCTCAACCTATTCTCAAACTTTAAATGGGTGAGATCTCCGGCTTGCTCAAACGATGAAGCCGCGAGATCGGATCAGAGTGCCAAGTGGGCCACTTTTGGTAAGCAGAACTGGCGCTGTGGGATGAACCAAACGTCGAGTTAAAGCGCCTAAATTAACGCTTATGGGATACCATGAAAGGTGTTGGTAACTTAAGACATTATTTATTTATTAAGCATTACATTATGTATAGCTTATTCTTAACTTAAAACTAACTTAAATCTACCCTCCCGCAGGTTAAAGAATAGGTAAAATAAATATCCCTCGTTTTTTAAATCTTTATTCCGCCCAGTACAAATTCCCCGTATAAAACATCCATAATAAAACACCCCCTCAATATATAGAATTTATTTCACCCTCTCCCGCAAAACACATAAATACATTAAAATCAATTTAGCCGTTCTTCTTTCTTCTATCTCTTCTCATCACTGGTCCTCTTCTGCTCTTCTGCGACGATGAGTCCTCTTGTCCTCTTCTACGACGAATAGTCCACCTCTGCGATGTCGCAGCCTCCTTGGTGTGTTCTCTTCTTTCTTCTTTCTTCTTTCTTCGTGACGCTCCTCTTCTGCGACGATGTGTCCTCTTCTTTTCTTCTGCGAAGATGGGTCCTCTTGTCCTCTTCTAGGTAACTTAAGACATCAGGACGGTGGCCATGGAAGTCGGAATCCGCCAAGGAGTGTGTAACAACTCACCTGACGAAGTTACTAGCCCTGAAAATGGATGGCGCTAAAGCGTTATGCTTATACTCGACCGTCAGCGGCATGTGCGGTGTACGGCCACTACTCGTAGTGGCCGGCCATGAAGCCCTGACGAGTAGGAGGGTCGCGGCGGTGTGCGCAGAAGGATTGGGCGTGGGCCCGTCTGGAGCCGCCGTCGGTGCAGATCTTGGTGGTAGTAGCAAATACTCCAGCGAGGCCCTGGAGGACTGACGTGGAGAAGGGTTTCGTGTGAACAGCCGTTGCACACGAGTCAGTCGATCCTAAGCCCTAGGCGAAAGCCGATGTTGATGTTGGTGTATCTCAATGGCGATGACATTTTATAAACATATATTTGTTACATTGTTGATAAAAATCACACCCAACGGGCGAAAGGGAATCCGGTTCCTATTCCGGAACCCGGCAGCGGAACCGTTAATAAGTCGTGCCCTCGCAAGAGAGTTCGTCGGGGCAACCCAAAAAGACCTGGAGACGCCGTCGGGAGATCCGGAAAGAGTTTTCTTTTCTGTATGAGCGTTCGAGTTCCATGGAATCCTCTAGCAGGGAGATATGGTTTGGAACGCGAAGAGCACCGCAGTTGCGGCGGTGTCCGGATCTTCCCCTCGGACCTTGAAAATCCAGGAGAGGGCCACGTCGAGTATCCTGCCGGTTCGTACCCATATCCGCAGCAGGTCTCCAAGGTGAACAGCCTCTAGTCGATAGAATAATGTAGGTAAGGGAAGTCGGCAAATTGGATCCGTAACTTCGGGATAAGGATTGGCTCTGAGGACCGGGGCGTGTCGGGCTTGGTCGGGAAGCGGGTCCTGGCTGACGTGCCGGGCCTGGGCGAGGGGACGCGTGCGTTAGCGCGCGCCGATCCGAGCTCGGTCCCGTGCCTTGGCCTCCCGCGGAACTTCCTTGCTGCGAGGCCCGCGCGTGCGCACTCGGTGGCTCTGCTGCTGGCGTGCGTGTGCCGGTGTCCTCTTCGGCCGCCATTCAACGGTCAGCTCAGAACTGGCACGGACTTGGGGAATCCGACTGTCTAATTAAAACAAAGCATTGCGATGGCCCAAGCGGGTGTTGACGCAATGTGATTTCTGCCCAGTGCTCTGAATGTCAACGTGAAGAAATTTAAGCAAGCGCGGGTAAACGGCGGGAGTAACTATGACTCTCTTAAGTGCTGTCGTGCGAGACGGACGTGTTTAAATTCGATCTGCGTTCCGTACTTAACCTTGTCTTCGACCGGGGGCCTGTCTCGAGCCTCCGCTGCCACGAGTATTCATAATCTGTAAGGGGGCCACGGATCACCACGGAAATTTTCCTAAGTCCAGCGGGTGAGTCGCCAAGTTTCCCTCATATACCACCCTTTCCCAAAGTCAACCCCTATCGCCTCCACACGAGACCTTTCCCCCGGACCCCCCCCAAGTACATTTCCCCTCACCCTACAATAGTTCGCACATGAAACCTTCCCCCCCACCCCCCCAAAGGTTTTACCCCTCACCCTACGTTTTGTTCTCCTTTCAGTTCCCTACCTAACGGTACAACTCCCATTGACCTACGATCCCCCGTTTCCCCTTGGCGACAAACTGAAAATCACCGGCGCCTCCACCATCGGGAAAATTTTTTCTGAAAATTCTTCCTGCGCCACTTTGACGTTCCCGGAGGGTTCTAAGCCACCTTTTTTGAAGAAGCCGCCCCAGCACTTCCCGGATTTACTCCAGGATGAGGAAATATATTAACCCTAGCAAACCCAACCCATCGAGAAGCGGCCCTAACCCGCCGCATCCACCGGCTGAAGCCGGTCCTTCAACGGGAGACCCTCAAACCTCACGAAGAAGGCTTAGTACCGAGAGTACTTCCGGTACAAAGGGCCCCGCCCCCAGTAAATCTAATACTGACGCCGTACCCGGACACCCGTGCCCAAAATGCCAGCGAGTGTTCTCATCTAGGGCCACATACGTCCTGCACACCCGTGCCTGTGGTACGGAGGAGAAAACAAAATGTGACTACTGCTCAAGAAGCTTTGGCAATTCTAAATTAGTGCGTCAGCACGAAGCGCGGACGCACCCCCTCGAATATAAGAGGGCGTTGGAATCGAAACTACCGGCACCTGACTCAGTCATCCTCCAGAAGCTGGCAGAAATCGAGGCCAGAGCGAAGAAAGGTGCTAAGTTTTTTGGAGCAATGAAGACTGCCACCGGACTGACAGAACATCAGATCCGGTACAGAAGGGAGAATCCAATATACAAGAAATACTTGGAGAATGCCAGAAAGGAAGTGGCCAAGGAGTCCCACAACATCTTTTTTAAACGACCCTCTGCCCCTTCCTCCACTAGCTCCAGTATTCTTACAAGCACGGCGGAACCTTCCACCTCCTCCGCCTCTCCCTCTACAGCAGCGCTTCCGAAGCCCAAAGAACCTCCCGGACCCACATCTCCGAGGACCCCCATTAAGCCAGCAATTGAGCATAGCCAGCATTTAACTGAAACGGCACATTCCAACAAACAAGCCAAGCGTGGACGCCTGGAATCCCCGGAGGAATCCACCAGCCGGCCAACATCTAAAAGGGCAAAGGCTCGCCTACACTCTAACGTTGCCACTTCGCCACTGATGAGCACGGCTGTCCCTGGAACCTCATCCAAGAGACCAGCCACCCCGCCGGACCCACCGACACCTCTGCGTCCAAGGCTGGCCACAATGCCACGCGACCCCACTAGCAGCCCACTCACTAGACCACCCAGCCTCTCAGGGAGCCTCCAAAGGTCACGTAGTTGCACGGAGATTACCAGCCCAAACATTAATTCTCTCTATTTGCAGACTATAGCCACCTGTTCGGAGTCCCTACCCGCCAATGTGAAGGAGATTGTCAGAACTTGCTTAATAGCCTCAACGGACGCCCTCCCCTCTGCGCTCGACCGGCTGATCTCGTCTGTTTTCGGCCATATTAAATCCACCATTCCCTCACGGGCTCCTGTGGCCGGCGCCTCCTCCCCTACGGACGAAAGCCCCTCGGTGAGGAGACGACGGACTCAGGATTACAAAAAAGCCCAAGATCTATTCCGTAAGGATCGAGGCATGCTGGTCGAGCGTGTACTGGAGGGAACCCCTCTAACTACACCCGACGTAACCCCACCAATATCTGCGGTAGAGGAGTTCTACAGCGCAATCCTCGAGTCTCCATCACCGATCGACGACGCTGAGTATGCTGCCACCACCATCTCCTACGACACCTTGTCTCTACCCGTAATTCCGGAGGAGATACAATCCGCAGCCAAATCTTGGAACACCGCAGCACCTGGCGTAGACGGCATCACCGTCTCGCGAGCCAGGAACGCCAGCCCATACTTTCTGGCCACCCTCTTTAACCTTGTGCTATGGAGGGCGGTCTCACCATCTTCTTGGAAGAGGCTGCGGACGGTTCTCCTCCCGAAGGACGGGGACAGACGAGACCCGGCCAACTGGCGACCAATCACAATAGCCTCAGCTCTCCAACGTCTTCTGCACCGAGTGTTGCTGGCTCGATTGACTGCTGACGTAACCCTTAACCCCTCTCAGAGGGGTTTTACTAACACCGACGGGACTATTACAAACAGCTCAATTGTCCACTTTTACATAGCCGGCCGCAAAGCGGCCGGTAAATCCTACAACGTAGTAGCCCTGGATGTCCGAAAGGCCTTCGACACGGTATCCCACCACTCCATCAAAAGAGCTCTTCGGCGTTTCAACTTGCCGGAGATGTTGTCCGACTACATTATGGAGTCGTTGACCGGATGTACAACAGTGATGAAGTGTGGGGGTGCTGTGTCGAGGCCCTTGAAGATACAACGTGGAGTCAAGCAGGGAGACCCGCTGTCACCGTTCCTGTTTAATTTGGTGATGGACGAGCTTCTCGAAGAGTTGGGCTCCTCGGGTACGGGGGGTTCCTTCGGGAGTGGAGGTCCAAAGTGCCCGGTTCTCGCGTATGCCGACGACCTGGTACTTCTCGAGGACCGGGACGCCGACGTGCCTGTTGCCCTGCAGATGGCGGCCGACTTTTTAGACCGTAGAGGGATGGGGATTAATCCCCTAAAATCTCACTCTCTATCGGCCGCCGTGGTGCAGGGCAAGAGCGTGCCTCGGTCGCGACCCTGCTTCCAGCTCGGAGGGAAGTGGCTGCCCATCACCACCGATGCGGGAACGTTTAAATATCTAGGCCATATGGTGGACCCGTCTGGGATCAGGAAGCCAACTCTCTATAACCTAGCGAGGTGGCTGCCTGCTCTCAGGAGGGCCCCCCTAAAGCCGCACCAGAAGTTCTCGCTGCTTGTATCCCACGTTATTCCAAAGCTACTACATGGCTTCCAAGTCCCGTCAATAACCAGCGCCACTCTGAGAGAGGCCGATAAACTTGTTAAAAGGTTCGTCAAGGAGGTGCTGCACCTCAATATCCACACCCCCGATTACCTTCTTTACACTAGACTTAGGGATGGGGGTCTTGGGGTGCCGCACCTCCGCAGTCTCGTGCCAGCAATTTACGAGGGCAGACTAGCAAAAATGGATACGTCATTGGCCTACTGGGTAGGTGAGGTGCCAGCATACCAGCGCTTCCGCACACGATTACAAAGACTGACATCTTCTTCAAACATCAACTCCTTCGCCGCAGATTTGGCCGCTAGCCCCTTCTCGAAGGGACTACTTGATGCGCGCCACGACAATGCGAGTCGCTGCTGGTTACGTCGACCACCCTCATATTGGACAGGCAGGGACTACGTTAGGGCCGTGCAACTGCGTACCCTTAATCTTCCAACGGTGGGCATCATGTCCAACCCCACTGACGCTAGACAGTGCCGGGCAGGATGCCCCAGAGTAGAATCAATAAGCCATGTTCTGCAAGGCTGCGAGTCCACCCACCACCTGCGCATCGAGAGACACAACAACTTAGTAGACAAATTAGCGAAACATTGTCGGGCTCGGGGATGGACTGTCGAGGAGGAGCCTCATGTGCGCCACCCCGACGGTCGACTCTACAAGCCCGACCTTGTTATCCACCATTCAAACACTACTGCTACCGTATGCGATGTGCAGGTATCGTGGGAGGGCACGCGGTCTCTAGCTGCGTCCTGGGAGGCTAAGCGGGAGGTATATGATAACTTTCACTTTCTTCAAGCCGCGGCCCGTAAATGGCCCGGCGTTTACTTTTCCTTTACACCGCTGCTTCTGGGGGCGCGTGGTATTTGGCCCGCTGCTAATAGACATACAACCGAGAGGCTGTCTCTCGGGTCTGGTTTCAGGGAGAGCTGTGTTACATCCACGTTGCGATGGGGCTCATCAATTCATGCCGGCTTCATGAGGGGTGTTTGGAGCCGGTCCCAACGCCGTAGGCCCGCCCGTAATAACCCCACCAACCAGGACACTGCCCGGTTACGGCCAAACCAGAACGTCGCCCAGCCCGAGGCCGCCTGCTAAAGACTCAACCTCGGATCTGGTACCGGACAACAACGGTCGAACATTGTTGAAATGTGTTTACATATGTATTGTTACCATGTACATATTAATTAATAAACATTATACTAGCCAAATGCCTCGTCATCTAATTAGTGACGCGCATGAATGGATTAACGAGATTCCCACTGTCCCTACCCACTATCTAGCGAAACCACTGCCAAGGGAACGGGCTTGGAAAAATTAGCGAGGAAAGAAGACCCTGTTGAGTTTGACTCTAGTCTGGCACTGTAAGGAGACATGAGAGGTGTAGCATAAGTGGGAGGCGGCTCTGCCGTCGAATCTGAAATACCACTACTTTCATCGTTTCTTTACTTACTCGGTTAGGCGGAACGCGTGCGCCGTCCGCTAACCGCGGCGGTCTGCACGGTGTTCTCGAGCCAAGCGTGCCGAGTGGCGTGAAGCGTCGGTCGACCTCTCGGGGGAGGCCTTCGTCCGATCGCCGTCATATGCTCCCGCGTGATCCGATTCGAGGACACTGCCAGGCGGGGAGTTTGACTGGGGCGGTACATCTGTCAAATAATAACGCAGGTGTCCTAAGGCCAGCTCAGCGAGGACAGAAACCTCGCGTAGAGCAAAAGGGCAAAAGCTGGCTTGATCCCGATGTTCAGTATGCATAGGGACTGCGAAAGCACGGCCTATCGATCCTTTTGGCTTGAAGAGTTTTCAACAAGAGGTGTCAGAAAAATTACCACAGGGATAACTGGCTTGTGGCGGCCAAGCGTTCATAGCGACGTCGCTTTTTGATCCTTCGATGTCGGCTCTTCCTATCATTGCGAAGCAGAATTCGCCAAGCGTCGGATTGTTCACCCGCCTATAGGGAACGTGAGCTGGGTTTAGACCGTCGTGAGACAGGTTAGTTTTACCCTCCTGATGACTCGTCGTTGCGATAGTAATCCTGCTCAGTACGAGAGGAACCGCAGGTTCGGACATTTGGTTCACGCACTCGCTCGATCGGGCGGTGGTGCGAAGCTACCATCCGTGGGATTATGCCTGAACGCCTCTAAGGCCGTATCCTGTCTAGTCAAAGTAGGCAACGATACCTTTAGGAGTTCCGGGAGTCGAAAGGCTCTAAACCATATGACTTTACTAGGCGTGCGGTGTTCGCACCGCGCGTCGCACTGGCCCTTAAATTGCCTGGCTGTGATGACTGGCGGACGACCGGATATTTCGGCTCGTCTTTGCCTCATCTCGAAAGGTCGACTATCGGTCCATATTTCGATGTCGGAACTCGGAATTGTTTGTAGACGACTTATGTACCTAGCAGGGTGTTGTTCCCGGTAGAGCAGTTACCACGCTGCGATCTGTTGAGACTCTGCCCTTTGCTTGGGGATTCGTCACGATGTACACACACGATGATGTACTGGCTTGGTCGCGCCACGACGATGATACATATCGTTTTATTCGTTCGAGCCGCCGTCGTTTTCTCATCACACACACATCGTGTGCTGTTGTGTTGTCGTTGTTGATGTGTTGTTTGCACGTATGTCTGCATGTGACACGAGCATAGGCTTGCTTCGTGTCCAGTTATCAGACTTATTTGGGCACGCACACACACACACGCCGCGCAGCACACAACCGTGTGTGATAAACGAGCGCCCGAACATACACGGATAAATACATGTTGTACATCAATGTGCGCACTAAAGTACGTGTACGTGTACGTACGTCGTGATCGTACACCTCGAAAATATGCATTCATTTATTCATATATTTGAAGAAATTAAAATTGATAATTTTTTTTTGATGATGATGTGATGATGTGTGTGTGTATAGAGCAGAGACGCCGAAAATCGTCGGGTCGGTCTCTGTTCGCGCACATCAGTTCACATAATATATTTTCATCATCGAGAGAGAGAGACACACACAAAAATAAAAAAAAAAAACCACCACACACAGACTATCTCGTTCGATCTTATCATCGCATGTTGTTGTGAAAGAAGAACGAGTGTTGTGAGTGTTGTGTGTGTGGAGAAAAAGAGGCGACTAAAACCATTACTACTTCTTACATTAGTTTAGTTGTAGAGTTAATGGGCGGCAGGTACACCTATTTTTATTAACAACACAAAAATTTATTTTAACAACGAACGAAAGGAGAAGAGTACATTGTACACATTTTTTTTTTTTTTAACAAAAATAATGTGGGTGTTCTTAAAATTATTACGAACGAAAAATGTTAATAAATTAATAAAATATTTATTTCATCCATCATCATACCAGTTTTATTCAGCCACAGCAGTTAAACATAAAATAACAATAATATAAATAATAAATAAAAATATTAATTGATGATATAATGATATATAATAATAATGCTGCTGGTAAAAATTACAATGGATAAACGATATTTTTTTTTTAAATGATCGATGGGCGTTATTCTGTACACGAATGGACATCAGATCTGCGGCCGTTATTCGGTACACGAATAGGCATCACATCTGCGGCCGTTATTCGGTACACGAATAGGGATCACATTTGCGGCCGCTATTCGGTACGTAAAGTGATATAATTAATTACCGTTTTTCTGTACCCATATCCGTAACGAATGTATGTTAAATAAGGCGTGAGTGGTGGTTAAATTTCGCAATTTTCACACTTACCACCAATGTTTCCTTTCGTTTCGAACGAGCGAATGGACGAATTTTATATTATCGTATAGTAAAAGAACTTTCGACAGTCATCCGGTACCGGTGTGCGATTGACCTATATGTGGCGGCCGGTGGGTCGATGTGCACGATGCTAAAAGCGAAATTTCGATCGACACGAAATAATTTCGAAATTTTTACCACGGTTCGCATTTATTTCCGCTCGTCGATGTGTCCTTTCGTATCGCGTAAGCGAATTAACGAATATTATATTTTAATATTATAAAAATAATTTCGACAAGAAATAATTTCGAAACTTTTACCACGGTTCGCAATTTATTTCCGCTCGTCGATCTTTTTTCCTTACGTTTCGTGCGAGCGAACGAACGAACGAACGAATATTATATTATCGAATGATAAAAGAAATTTCGACAGTCATTCTGTACCGGTGTGGCGGGTCGGTCGGTGTGCACGGTGCGAAAAGCGAAATTTCGATCGACACGAAATAATTACGAAATTTTTACCACGGTTCGCATTTATTTCCGCTCGTCGATGTGTCCTTTCGTATCGCGTAAGCGAATTAACGAATATTATATTTTAATATAATAAAAATAATTTCTGCCGTTATTCGGTACCTATGTACGAAAAACCTATATGTGGCGGTCGGTCGGTCGGTGTGCACGGAGCTAAAACCGAAATTTCGACAAGAAATAATTTCGAAATAATTTCGAAACTTTTACCACGGTTCGCAATTTATTTCCGCTCGTCGATCTTTTTTCCTTACGTTTCGTGCGAGCGAACGAACGAACGAACGAATATTATATTATCGAATGATAAAAGAAATTTCGACAGTCATTCTGTACCGGTGTGGCGGTCGGTCGGTGTGCACGGTGCGAAAAGCGAAATTTCGATCGACACGAAATAATTACGAAATTTTTACCACGGTTCGCATTTATTTCCGCTCGTCGATGTGTCCTTTCGTATCGCGTAAGCGAATTAACGCATATTATATTTTAATATTATAAAAATAATTTCGACAAGAAATAATTTCGAAACTTTTACCACGGTTCGCAATTAATTTCCGCTCGTCGATCTTTTTTCCTTACGTTTCCTGCGAGCGAGCGAACGAACGAATATTATATTATCGAATGATAAAAGAAATTTCGACAGTCATTCTGTACCGGTGTGGCGGTCGGTCGGTGTGCACGGTGCGAAAAGCGAAATTTCGATCGACACGAAATAATTACGAAATTTTTACCACGGTTCACATTTATTTCCGCTCGTCGATGTGTCCTTTCGTATCGCGTAAGCGAATTAACGAAAATTTTATTTTAATAAAATAAAAATAATTTCTGCCGTTATTCTGTACATGTGTACGAAAAATATATATGTGAGGCGGTCGGTCGGTGTGCACGATGCCAAAAGCGTTATTCGGTACGGGCGTGCGAAATAATTGTACGCGGCGGTCGGTCGGTGTGCACGATGCTAAAAGCGTTACTCGGTACCTGTGTGCGAAAAACCTAAAGTCGAACGTTTTGACTTCGGTCCGCTTTATTTCCACTCGCCGATCTGTCCTTTCGCATCGCGTAAGCGAATTAACGAAAATTTTATTTTAATAAAATAAAAATAATTTCTGCCGTTATTCCGTACCTATGTACGAAAAATATATATGTGAGGCGGTCGGTCGGTGTGCACGATGCCAAAAGCGTTATTCGGTACGGGCGTGCGAAATAATTGTACGCGGCGGTCGGTCGGTGTGCACGATGCTAAAAGCGTTATTCGGTACCTGTGTGCGAAAAACCTAAAGTCGAACGTTTTCACTTCGGTCCGCTTTATTTCCACTCGCCGATCTGTCCTTTCGCATCGCGTAAGCGAATTAACGTAAATTTTATTTTATTAAAATAAAAATAATTTCTGCCGTTATTCGGTACCTGTGTACGAAAAACATATATATGAGGCGGTCGGTCGGTGTGCACGATGCCAAAAGCGTTATTCGGTACGGGCGTGCGAAATAATTGTACGCGGCGGTCGGTCGGTGTGCACGATGCTAAAAGCGTTATTCGGTACCTGTGTGCGAAAAACCTAAAGTCGAACGTTTTCACTTCGGTCCGCTTTATTTCCACTCGCCGATCTGTCCTTTCGCATCGCGTAAGCGAATTAACGAAAATTTTATTTTATTAAAATAAAAATAATTTCTGCCGTTATTCGGTACCTGTGTACGAAAAACATATATATGAGGCGGTCGGTCGGTGCGAATAAGCGAATTGACGAAAATTTTATTTTAATATAATAAAAATAATTTCTGCCGTTATTCGGTACCTGTGTACGAAAAACATATATATGAGGCGGTCGGTCGGTGCGAATAAGCGAATTGACGAAAATTTTATTTTAATAAAATAAAAATAATTTCTGCCGTTATTCCGTACCTATGTACGAAAAATATATATGTGAGGCGGTCGGTCGGTGTGCACGATGCCAAAAGCGTTATTCGGTACGGGCGTGCGAAATAATTGTACGCGGCGGTCGGTCGGTGTGCACGATGCTAAATGCGTTATTCGGTACCTGTGTGCGAAAAACCTAAAGTCGAACGTTTTCACTTCGGTCCGCTTTATTTCCACTCGCCGATCTGTCCTTTCGCATCGTGTAAGCGAATTAACGAAAATTTTATTTTATGAAAATAAAAATAATTTCTGCCGTTATTCGGTACCTGTGTACGAAAAACATATATATGAGGCGGTCGGTCGGTGCGAATAAGCGAATTGACGAAAATTTTATTTTATTAAAATAAAAATAATTTCTGCCGTTATTCGGTACCTATGTACGAAAAATATATATGTGAGGCGGTCGGTCGGTGTGCACGATGCCAAAAGCGTTATTCGGTACGGGCGTGCGAAATAATTGTACGCGGCGGTCGGTCGGTGTGCACGATGCTAAAAGCGTTATTCGGTACCTGTGTGCGAAAAACCTAAAGTCGAACGTTTTCACTTCGGTCCGCTTTATTTCCACTCGCCGATCTGTCCTTTCGCATCGTGTAAGCGAATTAACGAAAATTTTATTTTATTAAAATAAAAATAATTTCTGCCGTTATTCGGTACCTGTGTACGAAAAACATATATATGAGGCGGTCGGTCGGTGCGAATAAGCGAATTGACGAAAATTTTATTTTATTAAAATAAAAATAATTTCTGCCGTTATTCGGTACCTGTGTACGAAAAACATATATATGAGGCGGTCGGTCGGTGCGAATAAGCGAATTGACGAAAATTTTATTTTATTAAAATAAAAATAATTTCTGCCGTTATTCGGTACCTGTGTACGAAAAACATATATATTAGGCGGTCGGTCGGTGCGAATAAGCGAATTGACGAAAATTTTATTTTAATATAATAAAAATAATTTCTGCCGTTATTCGGTACCTGTGTACGAAAAACATATATATGAGGCGGTCGGTCGGTGTGCACGATGCTAAAAGCGTTATTCGGTACGGGCGGGCGAAAAACTTATATGCGGCGGTCGGTCGGTGTGCACGATGCCGAGAGCGTTATTCGGTACCTGTGTGCGAGAGACATATATATATGGTGGTGCACGGTGCGATGAGCGAATTTTCATTTTACGCAAATAAAGTCGAGTATTACGCTTCGTTTCGTCTTGTTTCACACACAAATGATATTTTCGGGCAGTGCTAAGTGGAAAAATAAAAATAAAATTTCTCGCCGTTATTCTGTACAAATATGCATCAAACAGCTGTATGGGCGGTGCAGGTCGAAAGCGTTATTCGGTACCGGTGTGCGAAAAACCTAATGTCGAACGTTTTAACTTCGGTCCGCTTTATTTCCACTCGCCGATGTGTCCTTTCGTATCGAGTAAGCGAATTAACGAAAATTTTATTTTAATAAAATAAAAATAATTTCTGCCGTTATTCGATACCTATGTACGAGAAACATATATATGAGGCGGTCGGTCGGCGCGCACGATGCTAAAAGCGTTATTCGGTACGGGCGTGCGAAAAACTTAAATGCGGCGGTCGGTCGGTGCGCACGATGCCGAAAGCGTTATTCGGTACCTGTGTGCGAGAGACATATATATGGTGGTGCACGGTGCGATGAGCGAATTTTCGATTTACGCAAATAAAGTCGAGTATTACGCTTCGTTTCGTCTTGTTTCACACACAAATGATATTTTCGGGCAGCGCTAGGTGGAAAAATAAAAATTTAATTTCTCGCCGTTATTCTGTACAAATATGCATCAAACAGCTATATGGGTGGTGCAGGTCGTTCGGGTGAAAAGTGGAAGATTGAAAAAGAACGACCAGGCGAGCAGTATATGTATATATATCGCAAAGAAACGCCGAAATAAATATCCTTTTGGCTTTAATAAACCGTCGCATGGGTAAAATAAAATTTTTAACAAATTTTTGCCCTATGCGACGGACGGAGAGACGAACGACGAACAACGGCGGGCGACGACACACGGCAACGGGCGACGACACAACAACCAGTGTAGTGTAATGCCATTATATACGTTACGTGTAATAAGTCGGCCGGCGTGTTTTTAGTTTTTATCTCTTGTGGGGGAACGCGAGGTCTCAGTGTGTTCACCAAGCTGCTACTTCTCTAGTATTATATATAATATATAATAAGAAGATGTGGTGTGTGGTTTTGCGTGTTCGGTGTGCCTCATATAATCGTTCCCCATCATATTAAAACACATAAAATATCATCATCGTCTGTTGAAAATAAAATCACGGCCTCACGTGTCTGGACAGTTCGATGTATTTAATATAAAACGACGACGAACCGGAGAGACGAACGACGAACAACGGCGGGCGACGACACACGGCAACGGGCGACGACACAACAACCAGTGTAGTGTAATGCCATTATATACGTTACGTGTAATAAGTCGGCCGGCGTGTTTTTAGTTTTTATCTCTTGTGGGGGAACGCGAGGTCTCAGTGTGTTCACCAAGCTGCTACTTCTCTAGTATTATATATAATATATAATAAGAAGATGTGTGTGGTTTTGCGTGTTCGGTGTGCCTCATATAATCGTTCCCCATCATATTAATACACATAAAATATCATCATCGTCTGTTGAAAATAAAATCACGGCCTCACGTGTCTGGACAGTTCGATGTATTTAATAAAACGACGACGAACCGGAGAGACGAACGACGAACAACGGCGGGCGACGACACACGGCAACGGGCGACACAACAACACCAGTGTAGTAGTGTAATGCCATTATATACGTTACGTGTAATAAGTCGGCCGGCGTGTTTTTAGTTTTTATCTCTTGTGGGGGAACGCGAGGTCTCAGTGTGTTCACCAAGCTGCTACTTCTCTAGTATTATATATAATATATAATAAGAAGATGTGTGTGGTTTTGCGTGTTCGGTGTGCCTCATATAATCGTTCCCCATCATATTAATACACATAAAATATC
>CAXAKX010000875.1:0-17835 GCA_963969525.1 Ontholestes murinus
AATGTCTTTTTGGTTCACGTTGGGATGCTCAGTTGCTGTTAATAGCACTGAAATTTGGTTTTTCTCGTTGATGACAGGCTTTTTTCTTTCTTGTTTTTTTTGTAATTCACACTTCCCATGTCAATAAATCTATTGAGTAAGTTCCTAAAACATTTCTCCTCCGGATGTCTTCTGCCGGGATAACGTGTGGTGTAATTTCTAGCCACCAATAAACAATTTCCAGCATCGTATCGACTAGTTCGTTCTTTTCGAAATCCATGTCTCTTTTACCGCTAAACGGAGAGAATCACTTTGCAGAAAATATCAGAGAGATTTACATGTCAAACTAATTGTTTAATTGACAGATGCATTTTTTCGGTCATGGCTATCTATTCAAAAACAAATTCGTATTCAAGGACCGTTTGAAATATATTTTTTTTTATATCTTGAAAAATATCACTTTTAGGTATAGGGTATGCTTAATATTTTTTGTAGGAAATTAGATGCAGAATAATATGAAATTAAAAAATATATATGAATCCATTAAAAAAAAAGAGTTACGACAATTTGAAAATTTAGAAAATGGCGTGTTTGATACAAAGGCAGGGTTCCTCAAAAGTGAAAATTTTTAACACTGGTACATAAGCAGTACTTATAACCAACCATTGGAAAAAGAAAATATCTTAAATTTTAAATAGAACATCAGAATAATTTTTTTTGTGAACCTCCGCTTTTTACATTTTTTTCAGAAAAACGTTAATAACTCGGAAATGCCATATCGAAATTAAAAACCAAAAAAAGGTTCAAGTTATAAAATATTATCTAATTTAGAAAATGAAAAAATATACAGGGTGTTCCATTAAAAAAATGTATGCTTTTGTTATACCGCAAAATAGGGACACCCTGTATATTTTAAAATAATTTTACGGCATAGAGATTTTTAATTCAATAAATTTTTATTTTCTATCTCTTACGAGAAAGGCGCTAGGAAAGCTTGACGCACTGTTGTATATATATATATATGTTGGTGCGGATAGTTTCGCGAAGATTATTTTTGTACATTGTCAATGTTCGGCTTTAATCTTCGAATTTGCAAGTTTTGATGGTTCTGAAAAGAACCGATTTGCTTGCAAATTCGAAGATTAAAGCCGAACATTGACAACGTACATATATATACAGGGTGTCCCATTTTAATCCGCCAGTAGCGATAATTCTGAAACATTGCATTGAATCAAAAAGTGTTCCAAATGAAAAGTTAATGGTTCTGAGGGATTTAAGATTTTAAAGTTGCCCCCTGTTCCCGCCCCCCTTGGGGGGCTGGGGGGCCAAAGTCTACGGCATCAGATGTCCCCCTCAGAACCATTAACTTTTCATTTGGAACACTTTTTGATTCAATGCAATGTTTCAGAATTATCGCTACTGGCGGATTAAAATGGGACACTTTGTATATATATACAGGGTGTTCCGTTAATGCGGGGAAATGGCTGGACCATAGATTCCTGGGGTCAAAATATGACGATTTAACGCAACTTATCTATATCCAAAAATTTAAGGTTAAGCCGGAATTTGGCTTCAAAGTTTCAAAATTTTTGATTTCTTTTGTTTATAACAATTGAACGCTTTATTTTATTTGAATGAAATTTATTAATAATAAGTACCATAATATTATACATCATTTCAGTTATTTTGGCTTTTATTCATTTACAGGAAGTATAAAAAACAGTAGTACCACCACTTAAAAACTAAAATATTTTTTTATTGGTGCATCCAATAAAATCTAAAAAAATCTACTTGAAAGGGCATTAGATTTAAAAACTTTTTTTACTCTTACTTGTTTTTGGTACCTTGTACGTTTTTTGCACAAAAAAATAAAATATGAATATAGTATACTCATTATGCACTCATTAAAAAGTAAATAAACTTACTCAATTGAATAAAAATGTAATAATATCAATTAATAAAATAAGTCAAAACAACATCTAACACTTTTCAAACAATTTTATTTGTAAAATCCGAATACAAACAAGATATCTGTTTGTTCCAATTATGAATATTTATGAACTATAATAAAGTTAAAAATTAATTGTCAAAAGACACTAAATAATTATTGTTATACATAATTTACATTTTTTAAAGAAAGACGGTCACGAAAAACATTTATTTTCGATTCGATGAAAAACTAGATTTTGTTTTTACTAGATAAAAAATATATATTTTATTTTTTTGTGGGAAAACCGTAAAAGATATCAAATATTATTAAGAGATGAAAAAGTTTTTAAATTAAATGGTCTTTCAAGTAGTATTTTTTTAGTTTTTATTAGATCCACCAATAAAAAAATATTTTAGTTTTTAAGTGGTGGTACTACTGTTTCTTATACTTCTTGTTAACGAATAATAGTCATAATAACTGAAATGATGTATTATATAATGGTAGTTATTAAAAATAAATTTCATTCAAATCAAATAAAGCGTTCAATTGTTATAAACAAAAGAAATAAAAAAATTTGAAACTTTGAAGCCAAATTCCGGCTTAACCGTAAATTTTTGGATATAGATAAGTTGCGTTAAATCGTCATATTTTGACTTCAGGAATCTACGGTCCAGCCATTTCCCCGCAGGGTGACCTATAAATTGTTAACACCCTGTATTCTTCTTCATTCAACACTTGATAATGACCTGCAAAAGTCAAAACTATAGTTGTGTCAAAATTGATAATATATTGTAAACTTTGTTTGTGTATATTATACAATAAATAGTGGTATAAAAACTTAAAAATTATTTTCATTTAACCTTTATATATATACAGGGTCCTGCAACAGTGCGTCGGGCTTTCCTAGCGCCTTTCTCGTAAGAGATAGAAAAAAATGTTTCGTATAAAAATTTATTGAATTAAAAATCTCTATGCCGTAAAATTATTTTCAAATATACAGGGTGTCCCAATTTTGCGGTATAACAAAAGCAAACATTTTTTTAAATGGAACACCCTGTATATTTTTTCATTTTATAATTTGGATAATGTTTTATAACTTGAACCTTTTTTTGGTTTTTAATTTCGATGTGGCATTTCCGAGTTATTGACGTTTTTCTGAAAAAAAAATGTAAAAAGCGGAGGTTCACAAAAAAAATTATTCTGATGTTCTATTTAAAATTTAAGAAATTTTCTTTTTCCTATGGTTAAAAATTTTCACTTTTGAGGAACCCTGCCTTTGTATCAGACACGCCATTTTCTAAAATTTCAAATTGTCGTAACTCTTTTTTTTTAATGGAATCGTATATTTTTTAAAATTTTATATTATTCTGCATCTAGTTTCCTACAAAAAATATTAAGCATATCCTATACCTAGAAGTGATATTTTTCAAGATATAAAAGAATTTATATTTCAAACGGTTCTTGAATACGAATTTGTTTTTGAATAGATAGCTATGACTGAAAAAAATGCATCTGTCAATTAAACAATTAGTTTGACATGTAAATGGGAGGTGTGAATTACAAAAAACAAAATAAGAAAGCCTATCATCAACGAGAAACCAAAAAGACATTGGTGAAGGAACTGGCATAAGCGAGAGGTCAGTACAAAGCATTCTGAAGAAAAATCGATATCAAGCATATGATATTTAGTGCTATTGGTGATTCCTTATAAACAATTTCAGGTTTTGTTAGATCCGGAGATCTAGCAGATCATTTGGTGACCCACCAAATGACCTACCAATCCACTGGTTGGAAAAAATGAAATGGCCTCACGTCTTGTGAAAATTGGGCAGGTGCTCCGTCTTGTTAAAACCACACCCTGTTTCTTGTTAGTTAGGGTACATTAGCTAACGTTCCGGGTAATTCAATTTGCAAGAAGTACAAATACATAGACCTACTGAGATGGCCCTCGAAGAAATGTTGACCTACAACATGGTTTCCAAAAATTCCGCCCCAGACATTCGATGCTGATGATCAACTTGTCTCATAACATGCGGATTATCAGTTAAATAATAGTGAAAATTTTACCTATTGACAGATCCGTTGTTATGGGATGACGCCTCATCCGTGAATAAAATATATTGGAAAAACGCAAGATCCTCCTGTATTTTCTGTCTTCCCCAGAAACAAAATTCGGAACGAAATTGAAAATCAGTATATATATATATATATATATATATATATATATATATATATATATATATATACACGTTGTCCCCTGAAATTTTGAATACGGGCATTTAAATGCGTTACTTGTTACTTAGTTACCACGCTCGTGACATATTTTACTGACCAACGGGAAATAATCAGTAATTTCTAATTTGTAATTAGAATTTGTAATAGAGAATTAAAATGAAACATATTTACACAATTCTGACGTAACGAATAACAAAGAACTACAATGTTCATCTTATTCAATGCTCGAAAACACCTCTTTATTGAGCCAAACAATATCCCAGACGATCATAAAATTTGTCTTCACATTTTGAAGCTCTGTAAGTCAAATTGACATGCATGTTGCAGCAACAACCATGGCAACCAATAATAATAATCGAGATACAATACAAACACATTACATTACTCATATTTAAAATTTCAGGGGACAACGTGTATATATATATTTGAATGAAATTTATTATTAATAACTACCATAATATAATACATCATTTCACTTATTGTGGCCATTAATGATTGACAGGAAGTATAAAAACAGTAGTACCACCACTTAAAAACTGAATTATTTTTTTATTGCCGCATTTAATAAAAACTAAAAAAAATACCACTGCAAAGACCGTTTAATTTAAAAACTTTTTTATTTCTTAATAATATTTGATATCTTGTACGGTTTTTGCACAAAAAAATAAAATATGAAATATTATGGTCATTGTGCACTCATTAATAAGTAAATCAACTTACTCAATTGAATAAAAATTAAATAAAATCTGTAATGTATTTAAAATAATGAATATGTATTTATTTCTGCGGAGACGCACGCTAGTTTTTGTGCCTCAGTTTTTGTCTCCGCGCATTAAGATATTTACTCGGGGAGTTAGTATTGAGCTGTTGAATGAAATTGTTGTGCCGTATCGATCCTTATAGAATATATCTTTATTTAATTATTAGTTACGTTAGTGTTTATTTCCACCACCCGGTCAAGAACGTAACAAGTGGCGACGAGGTTTAAAAAAACATTTACGTGAACACGTGTATTAGTGAAATATTTTTTTTTGTGCATCGAAAAATGGCGACGACGTATATTGGACAAATTCGTGAATTTACACCTCGTTGTGGCTGGACAATATTTAAGTTAAAGTTAAGTCAATTCTTTGTGGCGAACAATATTGACAAAAATGAAATTAAACGGGCGTTGCTACTAAATGGTTTAAGTGAAGAAACATTTAAATTGATGCATGATTTGTGTGTGCCGGATAGCGCAAGTAGTTTAAGTTACGATGAACTTATCAAGTTATTTGATACACATTTTTGTCCGGCTAAATCTGCATTTGCAGAACGATACAAATTTTACAACGCGTTAAAACATACGGATGAAAGTGTAGCTGAGTGGGCTGCACGTGTTAAAAGTTTGGCGGCGAAATGTGAATTTAAAAAAGAGCACTTGAATGTAATGGTGCGCGATCGTTTCATTATGGGCCTCGAGAAAGGACCTACGATGGATCGCTTATTTGAAGAAGATGCTGAAACATTGCAGTTATCGAAAGCGATTGTAATTGCGATTAAACGGGAAGCAGTTCATGGCAACTACGACATTCCACAGGGGAAAATGGCGTTCAAACAGGAAGTATTCCACATGTCGCAGAAGAAGCAGCAGTGCCAAGGTGGCGCGCGAAATTCAAATTCTGCGAGAGCTAGTGGGGATAACGGCGGAAAAGGAGATAAGTTTGATTGTAATGTAATATTAAATAGATTTTTATTAGACTACCGAAACGCACCGCATTGTACAACGGGCATATCAACTGCAAAATTAATGTTAGGAAGAAACTTAAGAACGTGGTTAGATTTATTAAAACCGGATAGTATAACACTTAAAACAAATGATACAGTGCGCGAAAACAATAATAGTGAAAAGGTAAATGTGCGCGAAGTTGTTAAAAATAAAGGTGCTCAACGAAATAATTATGCGGGAAAACGAATTAGATTATACGATGTAAATGACTATGTTGCGGTAAGAGATTATCGATTTAAGAAACCTGCCTGGATTAAAGGAAAAATTATAAAAATTTTGGGACAACGTACATATTTAGTTTACATTCCTAGTTTGGAAAAACAATGGAGAAGACATATGAATCAGATCATTGATTATAATTTTTCTATAAATACTCCACGTGGTGTTGATAAGAAATCGGATAATGTTAATGATTTACCAATTGAAAATAATGTGGATGTAGTAAGGTCAAGTTCACGTATTCGGAATAAACCAAAACGGTTAATAGAAGAAATTTAATTTAACTTATTTATTTCAAGAAATTAGCATTCACAATATTTTCAGGGGAAGATGATATAATGTATTTAAAATAATGAATATGTATTTATTTCTGCGGAGACGCACGCTAGTTTTTGTGCCTCAGTTTTTGTCTCCGCGCATTAAGATATTTACTCAGGGAGTTAGTATTGAGCTGTTGAATGAAATTGTTGTGCCGTATCGATCCTTATAGAATAAATCTTTATTTAATTATTAGTTACGTTAGTGTTTATTTCCACCACCCGGTCAAGAACGTAACAAAATCAATTAATGAAATAAACAAAAACAACATCTAACCTTTTCAAACAATTTCCTTCGCAGAATCCTAATACAAGCAAGATATCTGTTTGCCCCAAATATGAATATTTATAAAATATAATAAAGTTAAAAATTAATAATTAATAAGAGACTAAATAATTATTATTATACATAATAAATATTTTTTTAAACAAAGGCGGCCACGAAAAACATTTATTTTCATTCGATGTAAAATTAGATTTTGTTTTTACTAGATAAAAAAAAATTATTTTAATTTTTTGTGGGAAAACCGTAAAAATATCAAATATTATTAGGAGACAAAAAGTTTTTAATTAAAACTATCTTTCAAGTAGTATTTTTTTTAGTTTTAATTTAATAATTTAGTTTTTAAGTGGTGGTGCTACTTTTTTTTATACTTCTTGTTAACCAATAATAGCCGTAATAACTAAAATGATGTATAGTCTGTTCGTTGGATCTTTCGTCGTACGTCACAAATTATCGCTTCGAGAAACGACGCAAAAACATTAAGTCTGATAAAGTAAACCAAATGCGTTAGAAAAAGAACGCACTGTAAAACTTTCGTCGTTTTTTGAAGCGATAGTTTGTGACGTACGACGAAAGATCCAACGAACAGACTATATTATGTTATGGTACTTATTAACAATAAATTTCATTCAAATCGAATAAAGCGTTCAATTGTTATATACAAAAGAATAATTTTTTTTTAAACTTTGAAGACAAATTCCGACTTAACCGTAAATTTTTGGATATAGATAAGTTGTGTTAAATTATCATATTTGGACCCCAGGAATCTATGGTCCAGCCATTTCCCCGCATTAACGGGGCACCCTGTATATATGCTTGCCAAACGTAGATCACATGATCCATCCGCCTCTGTTATCATCTAGGGAAGTAAAGATCTGGTGATGGGGTTTTCCGTTTCGCCGCCCTCAGAGCTGTATCTTCGATTTTCGGAAGCCTCCTCGGTGTTGTGTTGTTGAACCATTGCAAATCCCGATTAATTGTTGAAACAAAGGCAAAATTGGTGTCGACTCTACGTTTTTAACAAAGGTTGATTTTATTATTATTACAAAGTTTACTACACAAATGGATTACAGACTAACGGATAACAAACGTACGATGCGAACGACTAAATGAAATACTATAATGCATGCATGCTAATCTAATTACTCCTATTTATAATACAATTCTAAATACTAAGCTTCTAAAAACGTATGCAGATAAAATGCACACTAAGATATAATATAAATATTATATGAATAAAAATATTGATAATTAATAATTATAATAATAAAGTCTTTGTCTAGCCGCCAGGTTACTTGTATATACGAAGCTATCGAGCGCTATGCTGTGAAACGAAAACGTCCAAAAAACGGTAATTATAGTTTTATGTATGTGTCCAATTCTAATAACGGGAATGTTTTCGCCAGTAAAAAAATATTTTTGGATACCTTTAATATATTTAAAAATCGATTAAACATGTATTAAACTCTGCAAATATAGAAAACAATTTATGTGGAAGAGAAAAAGGATGTTCAAAACCATGTTTAAAGTGGTCCCCAATTTGATTCCCATTATTCCAGATCTCATAACCCTTATAGAAAATATTTACATCCTGATCTAACTCTAAAAAATATTTGATTTATACGAGCGTAATTGCAAGGAAAATAATAGAAAATCAGACTTGCGACCTATTAAACATTGAAATTAAAACATCGTGTGATGAAGAAAAGAATAAATTTATGGAAGAACATTATGTCCGTTTAAGACTAGCAGAATCAGCAAGGAAGTCATTAGAACAGGATCAATATCTAGCATTAATGTAACTTAGATAAATATTTTGTATTTTCTTTCGATTTTCAAAAATTACCTTACCCAAAGTTGAAATATAAATGAACTTAGGTCACTTTTGAAATAGACGGCTCATATAACTCGGTCTCAAACAATTTACATTTTTCTTATACGTATATTATGTCAACATAAGAAACAAATAAATTGCTTGGCAAAATTAATATTGACATCAATAACAAAATAAATATTTACATAATATTGAAATAAACTTACACGTCGGTTGTGGGCACATATGGTACCAATAACCATTGGGATACAATTAATGGTACTTTAGAGCAGCGGTCGCCAAACTTTTTGACCTCACGGACCAGTTAATTCATAATTTAAATCCCGCGGACCACTAATAGGATTTTTAAGTGTTAAATATATTTATAAAAAAAATTGTGATCAAAGAACACATAAAATGTACCTAGTTAATAAAATGAAACTATTAATAGTAACCAAGTTATGAAAGCTTTATTAATAAACCATAATAAAATAAACAAAATAAACAAAAATTGTACAAACAAAACAATTAAAAGATGGTTTAAATATATCAAACTTTTAGCGTTATACATTCCTAGTGTGATGGATGTTCCTGCTTACTTGAAATAAGATTATGGATATTTGGATCCAATGTTGTTACTGCAAGACGGAGAACTGCATTTATTTCAAGCCGAGATCGGTACCGTGTTTTGATGACTGTGACAGATGAAAAGGCCTTTTCACATAAATAAGTTGTGGAGAATTGAATCAGAATTTTCATCGCCTGTTCACTAAGCAAAGGGTATTCACTTTTTATGGAAAGCCAAAACTGAGGTCTTGATAAGGATGAATGAAATTTAAATTTGAGAGTTTCGTCGGACGGTAGGTCGATGAGGCTTTCTTTTAGATGCATGCTTAACTTACTATCCTGAATGTTCGCTGCAAACGGATCTATTATCCACATATTACCATGTCTGGGATCTTCATTCTTTGGGTAATAACGAGCAAAAGATTCTGTAAGTGATTCCAAGTGCTTTTTTACTAGGGTTACCACTTGCTGGTTAACATCATTCTCCTTCATGTATTCATCAAAATTAGAAAACATTTGCAGATCGTCTTCAACCAACCGCGTTTGCCACAGTAATATTTTCTTTTGAAACGCATCCATTTTACTTCGTAGTGTGAACACGTCCTTAAGTTGTCCTTGCAAAGATATGTTTAGTTCATTTAACAGGGAAAAAATATCTGTCAGGTATGCAAGCTTTGCTAGCCATTCATTGTCGGACAAGCATTTTTGCAATTTCGGATTATTTTGCTGCTGGAAAAATAATTTGACTTCTTCCCGCAAGGCGAATAGTCGGGTCAATATTTTGCCCCTCGACAGCTATCTCACCTCAGCATGACGAAGAAGATGAGTATACTCGGAACCCATTTCTTCGCAAAGTGCCTCAAATTCGAGAATTGAGTGCTTTGTGTCGAATATCCTTTATAATTTCAATGACATTTGATAATACTTCGTGTAGTTCTGGGGACATTTTTTTCGCTGCAAGTTGTTCTCGATGTATAATGCAGTGTGTAGATAAAATGTCTGGGTGACCAACATTCTTCACCTTTACAACAATTCCTGAAAGATGTCCAGTCACATTTGCGGCACCATCTGTGCAGATTTCAATACATTTTTTCCAATCAATTTCATGTTCCCGGAAATAACTATTAAGTGCTTCAAATATCTCAGAGCTGGTTGTTCTACCCGGCAAATTAAGCGAACAAAGTAGTTCTTCATGTAACTCTCCTTCACACTCAACCCTCACAAAACAAAGAAGAAGTGCTTTGTTTGTAATGTCCGTAGATTCGTCAAGTTGTATTGAATAAAATGATGAATTTTTCACCATTTTTATTATCTGATTTTCAATGTCTTCGGCCATATCTTCGATTCTGCGCTTGATAGTATTATTAGACATAGGAATTACTTTCAATTTCTGAACAGCCTGCATTCCCAAAATCTGTTCACAGGCTTTTAACATGCATGGCTTAATTAATTCTTCTCCAATCGTGTACGGCTTTTTGCATTTCGCGATCTGATTTGCTATGAGATAGGAAGCCTTTAGTAATGATTTATCTTCCATGGTCATTTTTCTTAAAGCAATAACTTGCTTTTGCATATTTTCATGCATTCTTTTAAAATATTCTAGCGGTTTTTTTGCTAAATTCGGGTGTTTTGAATTCAAGTGTCTTTCAAGTTTTGAAGGTTTTAATGCATCGTTAGATAGGCTTTCAGAACATACAACACAGAGAGGCCGTGGATCCAGCTCACTGTCTGGTTCTTCAATGAATCCAAATTTTAAGTAGTAGGAATGATATTTTCTTGATACTTTGTGTTTTTTCTTCTCTCCACCTCCCGTTCCAACGTTTTTCCTAATGGTGGCTGATGATGACTGTGGAGGGTCTGATTTATTGATCAGTTCACGGTTAGGTGAAGTATTATTAATGTTATTATCGTTCTCATTACCTTTTGCATTACAAAAGAAATGCAAAATATTCTTTTGCTTTTTTTCACTCATTATGGGTTTAATTTATTTGAATCTAAAATAAAATAAAAAGAAATTTAGAAAAGTCAAACTCATTTTATCCCAATAAATATCAAATAAAAGAAAATATGTACATGGTTAAGATTTAAGATCATACCTGTCTTAAATCTATGTGTCAATATATAAAAGAAAATACACAAAAGCTTCCTTAATAACCCAACTAATATATTGAATACATTTTGTATTGAACTCAATACGTCCGTAAGCCCACCTTTAATAGCTTCAACTGATATACATATGCGACAAAAGAAGACTGAAACATTAGAAGAGTGCGAAACGAGGCGAGAGTAAGACAAAACATGTGCAATGCAGCTAGAGCTATTTCCAACTGAAGTGGCACACTATTCAACATGAAAACATTGACTTCTATATACAGTATGGAACAGCCAAATGGAATAAATTCAGTACCTCAATTATTGTGCATATTTATAAAAAATCTCGAGACACGTCAATTTTAGATTATGAAATGACATCGTGCATAATAAACGAAATTGTAACGTATTTAGGTACTATCTGATTTCGATACAATACGGTTGTGTTTCCCACGGTTTTTAACGGTGTCTCCTGTTAAAATTTTAAACGACAATTCTCTAATACCGAAAAACGTACGTATACGTTCGCAAAGACGTCGTATTGGCTTTCAGTTCGAAGAACGTACGTATACGAAATGAGCTAAACAGTCCTTATTCAACGCATTTCAACATAAAAGATAGCCCGTAACGAAAGGATTCAGCACGGAACGCTATTAGTTATTAAAAATAAATATTATGAAGTGTGAAAATTGAGGTTATGTATTGACGTAACCGTGCAATTATAAAAATGAAAAGTTTGGTACTTACGGTGTGTTCTATTGTTTAATGTAGATACTCAGCAGTATATTAATATTAAAACTGATATTAATAACTCACATTAAAAAACTTGAAACATTCAGCAGCAGTACGACTTATTTCCCGCGGCGTTATTCTACGCACAGAAAGAGTAAGATTCTGCGCGACAGAGATGGAAGACCGCTCGTCCAATGGCCGCGTGTACAGTATACGACAGAAGTTTTTATAACTTGCCACGTATTGTTATGAATTGAATCATGTTTTAATGCATCTTAAAACATAACTTAACATGATGAGTAAGTATATTCCACATTTTTCTGCGGACCAGCGAAATTTTCTCGCGGACCACTAGTGGTCCGCGGACCACCACTTTGGCAACCGCTGCTTTAGAGTGACGGGGGAGATCCTTTCGAGCAACAAGCTTATTTACACACACACACACACACACAAATAACACGGCTGTCAACCATATAGTCCATATGGTTGACAGCCAAACAGAAATAATGGTAATTTTTATAACTGGAAATATTAATAATAATACGTTAACACAATGTGTTAGTCGTAAAAAAATAGTAAAATAAATTAATTTTCTTTTTTTCTCTCAATAAACGAATTCATAAACAAAAAATAAATATCTTTGTTATTATGTAATGGATTATTTTCTGTACACACCCAAAATTAGAAAATTATATCTTGCATTACGGCCAGCAATTAATTTAATGTTAATACTGTATAATATATTTAACATTTGTAATACTAGTTTTAATAAATAATTAATTTAAAAATAATTAATTATTAGATAACTAACAATATTACATTTGATATATATCATAACATCGTCACTGCTGAACGGTGCTAATTTGCAAATGCCATACCCTACATATAATTTAATCGTCACGTGTACTTCAATTAAATTTATATCATATCACTTAAAAAAATAATTAGTTCTGTTATAAATGTGTGCTTTCCTAACTTAAATAAATAATCGTAGTGAAGAGTGCTACCGTTACTATGTGATAATCTATACTTGCACTGAATTAAAAAAATATGTTTTAACCACAAATAATGAATGTAATGGAGTATAACATAGTTACATAAATCTAAACAAAACAATGCGACTAGAGTTTCGACGTTTTAAGTGATATTTGTGGTTAAAACATAGGAACTTTTTAAGCACTTACGATGTTTCTACAGAAAACACAACTTAAGTTTTGACGTTTGAATGTCATTAAGAAGATATTTTTTAGTGGTTAAAACAATGAATCTTTTAGTTTAGTGTTTATCATGAATTATCACATAGTAACGACGGCAAATTTTTATTTTTCTATTTAGTTCTTTTATATTTTTTCCAATAATATTGCTCAAACAAGAAAACTAAAAACGATAGCGCCATTCCAGACAAATACATCATAAAAGCGCCTATTAAATGTAATATGGATATTGGCGTTGGACCTCCGCCTGTCATATTTTTCTTGTTAGAAAAAAGTTTTGGTGTCCGCCTATCGATCAATCCATTTTCATGCATTTTCTTGATATTTGCATTAACTCTCAAAGTGAATGGAGAACCTTTTGTAAATCCCACATATGTCATAAATGAATTTTTCCAATCCAATGGAATAGTTTGTGGATTCTCATATGCATGTGATTGTACAGCAACACTCGTGTCTACAGAAAAGGTAGCGAATTTTCCAGAAAAAAAATCATTTAAACTGGATCCAGTATTTGAAGGGTGATTAATAATTTTCTTATTAATTTTTTTTATGTATTCGTTTTCAAATTCATCAAGTATTATTGATGTTATCCTAATTGACTGAATGGTGACTTTTGATTCAGATAATTGTTCAATGGTGCTTATTTGTGTTTCATAGCTTGGTTGAAAAAGAAAAGACATTAATAAACTCAAGTAAAAGTTTACAACTAAAAATGAAAATATAATCCACAATAAATAAACTATCTTTAGGATAGGTGTTTTTGGTTTCCAATCATTAGACGATAGTAAAGTATTTATTAAAAATAATATCGACGTTTGTAGTGTTTCATCCCTTTCAAGTTGTACAATCTGATTCCATATTGGAGAAAATAGCAGTATTACAAAACATAATGAAATCCATACCTTATATTGAAATATTTTAAAAATATTTAACCATGGCTCAATTGGTTTTGCTAACGGCACATAAAATCTCATGGACGAGAATATCACAGGATACGTATAATCAAAATCAAATGTTATATTTTCACCCGCTACATTAAGCAGCAAGTCTGCTTTTCGATCTATCACATCTTTCGCCGGTCCAACAAAACTACCATTTGCCTTTCCTTTTCAACAAAAGGGCTGTGCGGAACCATGTATAAACGGATAGGACATCTTTCAAAGTTTATATATTTAGGATTGTCATATTCGATTTTTAAAGAATCGCCACAATTAAAAATATGCGCGGCTTCAATGTTTGAACAATTACCACATGTTATGGGAAAATAACTATACACATTTAATTTTTCATCAATTACAAATACTTTGAGAATATAAAATTCCCAAAAGATCTCAAATAATTCTGAGATATTCGTCAAACCTATAGTCTGAACTATCATGAAGTGATCGAATCTGAATGAACGTATGAAATATATTTTCCTGAGTTCTTCGTGAAGTAAGTGTAAATTTTTTGGTGCTAATGTAATTAAAAATAAATTATATCGATTAAATTCCTCGATCCTTTGAAGCGGTTGATGTAAATTATATAAAGACCATGTCACATTACTTATACTAAAATATTTATTATTTAATACCCAATCGTAAATATACAAAATGTGATTCGAATTAGTAGCTCTAATAATAGCTTTACTGCATTCGATAACACTGCTTTCTGTTTTTGTACCATGAATAAGTAACATGAGAAACATAAAATAGTTTATATTTAAATACATGTTAAAGAATTCACTGGTTTATGTTTCTGGTTGAATTATTATTTCTTTGCTCTTTTATATATATTATTTTCTGATTTATTTTGACGATATAATGTGGCATGTTAATGCAGCACTTATGTAATTGAAAATACTGTACTAATGTCTATGATATCTCTTGTAAATATATTAATTTTATTTGATGGTAATATGTTTTATGCTTATATTATACGTTTTTTTGGCACTTATGAATGTATGTAATTTATATTTAGTTGTAACTTTATATTATTATTCTTCTCTAAAAATCATCTTCTATGGTTATTAAATTTTTGTTTTATAGACTATAAATTACTTTTAAATTAAAATAAATAATGACAATTAGTAATTACTGAATTAATGTTCTTAATTGGTAGTATACTAATTATAATGAAACTCACGTCAAATTATAAACACGAATCAATATAGATTAATTACCAACAGTTCGATAATATCAAACTTACTAGTTAGAATATAAATAAAACCGAATATTTAAAAACATCAATATTTTTTAAAGGTAAGCTATCACTAAAGGTAAGCTATGTATGACAAAGAAAGATACAGCAGATAATTTCATCAATCAATATTCATAGCCCTCAACATAACAATAATACACGAATAAAATGCTTAATCCGATGTAATTTTAATTTACTGCATTGCGATGTCCAATGTATAAATATTTTAATGAATTAAAAATGTGAATAAAAATCATCAGCTTACAATAATATGTAAGTACAACTAAACCTTGGCAAACCAGTGATCAGTTATAAACCTTTAATATAGGTAATAATTTTAAACTAATTACATATTTCTCTAGAAAAAATTTAACATGGCAGTGCGACATTAAAGCAACTATAAATACTAGCTGAATCTAAAAAAAATTAATGCGTGGGTATAGAATTAAAATTTAATGATTTTGCTGTAAACGCAGTATGTATGTATAGACAACCAGAGAATTTGTAATGTGTCTCAACAATCTCGATAAAATATGGGAGCTTCTGACACAAAGAAAGTGTTCGTCCTTTATAACGTTTACTTATATTTTAAGTTTAACAAATTCTCATAACGCTATCTTAACTATCAATAAAGGTACTAGAACCCATGACACCGGCTCAATATCGTGTCTAAATAATGTTATTACTAACTTGACTCATAATGACATTTCTACTAAAATAATTTAAACCTATACCACTTATCATATCGCACAGATTTTAAGTTCTCACTTAGTTTTGCCCTCAATTAGTCGGCACAGAAAAGGTAGATCGTTCTCAAGCACACCAATGGAAGAGTTCTTCACTGAATTAGACTGAGAATTGTTTTCTGAAACCTTTACTAGTCACGATATTAATAAAAAACAATAAGGTTATGAATACATTCATTCTGAATGTTAACAAACAATTCCTTGACTCTTACAAAAAACTTAAATAAGTCACCAATGCTAAAATTAAGCAAAGTAAACAGCGTATTCAAATTTATGAAATTTTAGCTACATATATCCTTAAATATAAATTTCATGTAAAATAGAATATTATAATTTGTTAAAAATAGAACAAAATAAACAAAAAATCTTCTAATCAGTCTAAAACAGCATGCAATATAATATCAAATGTAGTGACTAAATCTAGGAATAAAAAACACACTTCCCAGCCACAATCCGTTTAGCCAATGTATAAATACTTTAATTAATTAATTAATTTTTAAAGAAAACGCCTCTAAACTGGCTCAAAATAAAATTCCAAATCGAAGCCCTTAGGTATATATTGGATCTGAATCTGGATCTGGATCGAGTTTGCCAAGGGTGACCAGAGCACCTAGGCCTCGCTATGCCCGTTGTGCACCCCTGGATAGGATAGCCCACCGTTTTTCTATCATTCATTTAGCCATCCAAGGTGACGAGCAAAGGAGAGGACGATGCTTGGAGTGGTTTCCCTAATGTTGGCCATGTTCGGCCAGAGCTCCCCTAGCATGGACTCTCTAAGGTAGGCGCGCTCGCAGGTGGTTAACACATGTTCCACTGTCTCATCCTCTTCTTCGCATGCTCTACATATGGAGGTTTCCACCAGATCCTTAGTAAATGTAATGTATTCGGATAAGTCATCTTAAGTTGCCTATATTACAATGAAGAATTTATGTATTTATTTTTTGGCCGCAAGGCAACGCTGTAAAACACACAGTTGTATTGTAAAAAAGACATGGTGTTAATAGCTGTCTGGTTTTATTGCACATTAGTAAAATATAATTAATTAGTAAGAACGCGGGTAACGAAGAACACAACAGTAAACAAGTGTTTCCTTAGCTGACAGTGACCCGTAAGGATACGTGTAATAAGACGCAGATTCCCCCGGGAGAGTCGCAGATAGTATTCAGCTGTTTTCAGGTTGGGTGAGCGCATTACTTCCTTGGCCTTTCTGCAGCCTGAGGTGTTGTCCCAACGTTATTTTAGACAGTGGAGAGTCTCAATACTGTTTGATTGTGTTGCTTGTTTCAGGGTGTTGTGACATTCTTTTACTAGTCTTGAGGTGATCTTGTGACCACTCATTGCTAGTATTGCTGCCCTACTGTCTGTAAGGATTTGGATGTTCCTATCACGGATGTCACGGTGTAGAATTTCTTTTGCCCCATGGATGATGACAACGATCCCTGCTTGCAGAGTAGTTGTTTGCTTCTCTAGGGGTTTAGCTAGTGATAGGTCCATTTGTTGGAGTAAATACCCGACCCGCATCCTCTTTTGGTTTTAGAACAATCTACACTCTCAGTTTCTCTTTTTGTCAATACATAATAGGGTCTATTGAAAACGTAGCAGGGTAGCAAATTGTCCGTTTTCCTTCCAAGGAGGGGTGTCTTCTTGACAGCTTCCTCTAAGTGGTGACAGTGTCTACCAGCCCTGCTTTCTTTGTAACATAGTTCAACTGAGTTTAGGCCCAGTGCTGCCGCCGTGGCCATCTCGTCTACGTATAAGTCGAG